>JARHVA010008002.1:182500-292500 GCA_037957365.1 Torreya grandis | reverse complement strand
GTTATCTACCAATATGGAACTAACAGCATATCTGCTAAAGAGATAATAAAATATGTAAATGCTCAAAATATATTTGGATTTTTTTATGTCTATATTTTTTTGGTATTTTTGGAATATTTGAAACCAATTTACATGCTTGGATCATTATATGTTTAACCCTAAATATAGGTGGATCAATATATTATAGGGTTAAGAATATAAAAATGGATAAGAACAAGGGTGATAACTAGATATATAAAAGGCTAATTAATTACAAACTTAGATAAATAATATTCTGAATCTAAATGTTGAGATACGATAAAAATAGTAAGTATGAATAGTGATTGGTGTTGAAATAAATTGAAAAAATAGTACTTATTTAGTTTAATATGTGCACGCTGATCTAATATGAAACAATCCTAAAGTTGACTATATTTGAATTCTAGATCAATCATTAGATTCTATAAATTTGCACTCTATGGCCTCAAATGCTTGCATTGGATCCATACAGTTGTGTTGATTCACCTATATAACTTGTATTCAAGTTTTTGACATAAAATATTGACTATATCTATATGTGACCACTTATATCCTTTTGGATTTTGTATTGATTCTACTCTAGTGTACTCAAATTTTACTCACAGGTTGTCATTCCTTGTCAAATGATAAAATCCTAGTTTTTTATCTTCATGATGACTATATAAAAATGGGTTAGTGGTATCATGGTGTTGATTTAAACCAAAATATTCCTCTGTCAATGGGAATTTCATATATATACACTACACTGAGAAGGTGAGACATTGATGTAGTTATCCCCTAATGGGTTGGCTTGAATGTGCACAAGGGTGTAATAAGTGGAAACCAAGTAAATATAACGACATATGTTTTTACTTAGAAAATAAGAATCATGGATAATATTTCAATGATTTAGACCTATGGATGGGATTTCCCTATGACTATTATTGGAATAGGAAATAATAGGTAAGCTTTGCTCACTTGAATGCTCGATTGAATGTTTTTTGTAAGTTTCCTTATGAGGGGTATGAATTTTATAGGTGAGTTACTAATGAGGATTGAGGATTAATATATATCAATAGTTTTAGTAAATATATTACATTAAATCACTTAGGAAAATGTCAGGACACATTATAATTACAAATTTGATGACTTTAGGGCACTAAAAACTCTATTTAACACAAGACACTTACATTGACATAGGTGTCTGGCTAGGATGCAAGTGTTTGGGAAATTTTAAAAGAGGTAGATATCCAAAGATTATAGAGGATGATAATAATTAGGTTTATAAAAATTTTAACAACATACAAGGCATGGTTATAAGAATAACATATGTCTAGACTAAGAGATAAGAAATAGGCACAAAAGAATAGCTAATGCAATACTTTTTGTAGTGGGAAGGTCTTATAAAGGGTATAACCATGATAGGTATTTTAAAAGTGTACATGAATGAGGTGATATGTAATTCAAATTTAGTGTATACATTAATTTAATAATCCCTTAAAAACTTGATAGTAGTAAGGGATTTAGGCACCTATCATTCCATCGTAGCTTAGATCTTCTAAGGGTCTACTTTGACTCCTTCACGTGAAATAATATAACACAATTAATCCACCTCTTGGAATCAAATTTTTTTTTAAAGGTTTTACATAAATTTAATGTTTTTTTAGAACTGAAAGTACCTATTTCACATGACACAAAAGTTATTATCATGTTTATTTTTATATTAGGATGTCATAAAAACCACCAACAAGAATTTCCTCAAGAAAGGCCTAAAAATAGTGTGCATCAAACTTTTAAATGTATATGGTGCATTTTTGAGACCAAATGGCATGACCATAAACCCATGATGGCATTCATGAGTTTTAAAATCTGTTTTGGACACATTCACATCTCTAATTCGAATTTTATGTTGCCTAGAATGAATATCTCGTTTTATAAAGTAAAACATCACCATGTAATTCATCTAAAAAATCATCAATTAATCGATTATGAAAATTATCTTTGATGGTGTACCTATTGATTTATCTTTGGTATAGGAAAATTATTCAAGTATATCATATTTATTACACACCATGACCACCCAGGATGAATATTCACATTGGTTGTCTTATCATACTAGCCTCTAACATGTCATGCACCATCTTTTCAACTTCACTCTTTTTGGCACATGTATACTTCTATGGTTTGATTTTTTATGCTTTAGTTACTAGAATTAGCGGAATGACATGATAATTTTCTCTAACTAGTGTTAGTCCTTTGGGCATGGGGCTAAAAATAGCTAGGTGGTCATTAATAATATTTTGTAAATCAAGATGTGTAAATGCCTTTATTAGTTAAAATTATATGTAAAATAATTTTGCTACAAATCATTCACCCCATTTTTGATAATCTTCATCATATGATATGAACAAACTGATTGTATATATTATACCCATAATCGACATAAATAAAATCTCCCACCTTATGAATGAAAGTGAATTTTAAATTCCTATAAATTAATCTTTATTTTACTCAAGGTTGTGAGTTATTGGAATCCCAAAATAATGTCTACCCCACCCATGGGAATATAAAATATAGGATAATCTATCCTATAGTCTCTCATATCAACCTTGATACTATGGTTTTTCTCATAAAAATTGATTATTCCACCATCTACAATCATTAACATAAATTATGGAGTTGGGTAATTAAAATAATTTAAATGAGTAGACAATATTGTTGATGAAGTTGTGTGTACTCCCTAAATCAAACAATGCCATTTTTTTTCCTTAGGAAGCCCAAAACCTTAAGGTTTTGAGAAGTGCTAAAACCTAAAAGTGCATGAAAAGATATAGCAGGGTGGGAATCTTCATATTCCTCATCTATCTCTTCCTCACCCTCACCTAAGGCAAAATTATCTTCTTCAAATTTGTTGGCTTCTTCAATGTACAAATACTTAATCTCAACAAATTTATGTCATCTGATCCACTTCTTATGACATCTAAAATATTGCCATTTTATATAATTCTCTTCATTTTGATAAGGGGTAAATTATGTAGGTTGAATAAATAATTATATTAGGGAATTGCATTCTCTACCATTAGTGAAATCCATTCCTTTGACTATATCATTTTCTTTTACCTTGTATGTTATTTTTATGGATTCAAATATTGAACATGGATTAAACATGAAAATATTAAGTTGGATGATATCCTTGAGTCCACCCAAGAGTATGTCTTTTATGTTTTCCTTATTTATTTTGTCCATTCTTAAGGATAGATTCTAGATTTGCTCATTATAATCCTTAATAGGGCATGTTTGTCATAGTTTTTCTAATTGACTAAATTTTTTTTTTGATTTTTTTTTATGATTATGCATCTAAACCTTATTAGTAAATAAACTAATAGGAAGTCCCTTATTTTTAATTCAAGTGCACAAACACCAATACCAAATGAACTACTCAAGATCTAGATACAGAGATGTCAAGACCACCTTTTTTAGACATGAGGTCTAGTGTAGATCAAATAAATTTTCCATTTGATTGATCCAAGTGAATGGATCCTTACCATCAAACTTATGCACTTATACAGTTGGAATCATCTTCTTCGAACTAGTATTAGATTTTTGATGATTTTGGTTAGGAGAACTAGAATGGAGAAGTGGAGGACTGTTTAGTTGAACATGAGACACAAAATTAGTTAATGTTCAATTAATACTTCATATTATTTATGACCTCTTTGACTCCATTCATGCCCCATTTTACCATATCTATATGATCTTATTTCACCATGCTTTACATATCTAACTAGAGTTGGTGAACCATCACAAATACCCTAAGATATGAAGTTTTAGATTCCATGTCAACTATTTTAAGTGTTTTTCTTGGAATTTATTGCCCTTTGACATGGCTCAGTGATTGGAAAAAAATGCATAAAAATTAAGATTAAGGGTTTTAGGCCTAAAAATAAAGAGAATTGGAGGATTATACCATTGTGATCATCTTTGTGATATGAAACCAATGAATTTTAATTTTCTGAAGAGTGTGAAAAACAAATCCGATATTTAAAAAATAAACTAAACAATAAAAAATAAAAAATAAAAAAATGAATGTGATAATAAGAAATAACAACCTTAAAAAATACTATGGTGATGGAAAAAATAAACACTCCCCAGATCAGATGTTATGTTTTTTTTATCCTTCAACTCTCAAGATAAAAGATGCTTTAGATTTGAAAAAATTGTACCATATAAATTTACCAAAATTAGAGATCTGGTATATTTTGTAATGAAATTACTTAGATCATTCACACCAATGTAATCATATATTAAATAAATATGAGTACAATAAATAGATCCGCAACAATATTTTATGAAAGATACTCGATATATATGATTAAGCCACTTCAAGGGGGAAACCTATACAATAATAAAAAAAGAACATAATTAAAAATATTATTCAAAAATACTAACCACTACATCCTATATATAATCTACTTATTTCAAGTTTATTCTATAGGCTAACTCTACTACAATATAAGAACATAGATAAATATGGCAAGATAATATTAAATGTTTAATGTAAGCCACAAGTCGACCATACATATTCTTAGATAAACTATAAGTTAGGGGCATTGTAGGGTGAGATAAGATCAACCTAGTAGATACTTCTTAAATCATTCAAAATAATGGTCATTAACTCTCTAATAAGAACATAGAACACAAGAGTACATACATAATATTTGATCCAATCACATGAAGCTTATAATAACCCAAACTTCTTAAGGATTTTGAAAATAAAATTCTAATTTAACCTATTATAATATCTAATAACATCAAGTTTTATGACCATAGTCACTTATTTTTTATGCAAAAATAACAATTCCATCTAATATTTTTCTATTTTGGACAAAACCATATTATTATTCAAAAATAAGAAGAAAGAGGATTTTGAGGTAATTAGCCAAGGATTTTGAAATAATCTTGTAGATGGTGTTGCATAGGGATATACGTATAAATCTATCTAAGTACTATGCATTATATTTTATAGGTATAAGATCTAGAAAGGTGAAATTAAAATCCTCCAAATTTTTCCTTAAGGAACTAGATTCATTGGTAGATTTGAGAATATCATTTTTTACAATTTCCCAAAAGTGTTTGACAAATCTTGAAGGAAATCCATTAGGACCTAGGGATCTACCATTCTCAATTATGCAAAGAAAAATCTACAATTCTTCCTCTATGATAGGACTCAATAAATCAACATTATTATTATTATTATTATTATTATTATTATTATTATTATTATTATTATTATTATTATTATTATTATTATTATTATTATTATTATTATTATTATTATTATTATTATTATTATCATCATCATCATCGTCATCATCATCATCATCATCATCATCATCATCATTGATGACTCTTAGAAAATTAAAAAAAAAAATATTGTTTATCCAAAGCTAAATCTAGGGAGGAATCCTTAATGAGGTTATCAAAGAAATGAACTGCATATTTTTTTCACATCCAAATCTTCAAGATAATAAATATTGATAGTTTTTAGTTTCAAGATGCTATGATAATTACCAGTAGATAGGGTAGATGGGTGAAATAATTTAATGTTATAGTCTCCTTCCTTAAGCCAACACTCTCTAGAGTTGTGTTTCCATAAAATATTCTCCTTAACTATAACTGAGTTCAAATTTGATCTTAGCTCTTTTTCGATGAAAAGTGAGGATTTTTCATGACCAACCCTTTGCACTTGGTCTTGAATCCTCTGAACATCAAACTCAATGATGGATTTTCTCTAAATATGTTACCAAAGTATTCCTTGTTCCATTTATGGATGTGGTGTCTAACATTTTTTCAACTTATGAACAATAAAAAATGATAGTGGTGCCCCTAGGGTTGGTTTCTTCCACTACATTTCATAAGGTACATCAGATTTGGATCCTTTGTCCACATCAATTTGAATATAAATAGCATGCTAGTAAGAGATCTGTCTCTTTTAAGAATAAGGGAAATAGACAAATGGTCAGACATTGAAACTTTTATAATTATTGAGTGAAGGATCCATTTTTAATTTAACCAATGATTAGAGAATAGAAATATTTTAATTCATTCATAAATTCTAGCAAAACAATGTTCATCTAGGTAAAGGATCCAAATTTAGGATCAATGTCCCAAAGATTCTTACCACTAAAAATATTGATGAAGTCTAATTGGGATTGAGTATTTTTTTGAATCCCACCTTTTTTATTGTGATTTTGTCAAGATATACTTGAATTCACCAGAAGACATGGTTTGTTCATTATGAAAAGAGTTCAAAACCATTGAGATTTTTTTCCAAATTATCTATTTATCAACTAGTCTTGCCGGATGATACATATTAAAGATGAAGAAAGACATGTTATCCTTAAGGCACTAGATCTTAAAGTAAAATATTTTTTTCCTTGAGTCCATAATTAAGTAATAAACTAAATAATTATTATAGAGGACACAAAGTCCACCAAATTTACCATCATCTCCAGTTGAAAAGGAGGTAAAGAGTTTTGAAAATTGGAACACTTTTCAAGACACACTACTTTCGGGAGCTAGTTTCTTTGATAAAAAACTAATTTTGGGATATGCATATGAAATTGTCTCTTGATAAAAATCCATTTTTATGCGTTATGTACCTATAAAATTTCAATAGAAGATATTGATTTCTCTTTGGAATGGGTTTTCCCCCTTCTTTATTTCAAACATTTTCTCCTTTAAAATTAGAGCTTGTAAAGAGGACCTGCTGACTTGTTATTTCAAACCCATGTGAGCTGAAGTAGAATATTTTCTTCTTCCTTTTCCTATGTTTCAAGATTTTATAGAAAGATGAGATAATTAGATATGACTCCTTTGAATAATTTTAGGATTTAAAATATATTTATCCCTCTATCTTTAAATTTATTCCACAAAAGTATTAGGGATGTAATTAGAGTCATAATTCAAACTAGAAAGCTTAGGAGTTTTTGAAAACAACTAGAAGGGCAATCTAAATAGAGATGTGGGAGAATGAGGGGAGTATATTATACCAAAGAAATATGAGGACAAGGGGTGGAATTTAGGATTGGGTTAACAACATGCACTAGGGAAAGAGGAATATCGACAATAAGTTTAGGGGATAAAAGATCAATAACCACTAGAATCTTGACGGGAGGAGGGGATGAGATTGGGATTTATGAACTAGTTTAAAATAAAAATTATAGGGGGATTATTGGTTTTGGGTTCAGGAAAGAAGAAATATTACGTGGCTTAGCCAAGAGGGCAAATTTTCCCATAAATGACCTTGGGAATGACAATCATTACACCTAAAGGGTATCTTCTTATAATCAACTTGTTGGATCCAAATATGATCACCAACCCCAAGTTCAATCTCTTTGATAAGAGGATTGTTCATGTTAATACTTACTTACAATATAACACAAGCACCTCCAAATCTATTCAAAGCTACTAGATCAATGTCAATCAGGAGACCAATTTTAAAATCAATATGACACAGGGCATAACAATTCAAAAATTCTATGAGTAGACCACAAATTCTAATCCAAAATATAGTGCCTTGAAGATCCAAATTAGAAACATCAAGGCAATTTATCTAGTTAAAAACATAAAGACTATTTTTTAAAAAAATCATGGACCTCACCAAAAAAGAGAAACTATTTCTATCTTCCTTGTTGGAGAATGTGACAAAAAATCAATCTGAGGGATGTAGGAGAAATAAAAGGGAAGATCCTCTTTTCAAGTTATGGTATACAAATTAATTAGTTCCTATAAAGATAACCAAATTCCATTGAAGTTCCCAACAAAAGACCTTGATTTTAAGACAATTGATTCTCTATCCACAATTTGTGGATACATGATGATGGTAGGTTTATCTAGATATGCCTTTAGATAGGTACCTTCTTTCATCCACTCAATTGATTAATTGACCAATTTATTTGCATGATTTTGATGGGACTAGGAAGTATTATGAGATTATAGTTCAAATTGAATGGAAACAATCTATCTATACACAGACTTCTTTATGGATTTTCTTGGTTTTATCTTGGTTCAATTCTTCAATTAAATTTGAGATCATCACTTCAATATCATTTTTCTCATGAATCTTGAATCATCTACATTGTTTAGTGAGGAAAAAAACTTAATGTTTTAAGACCACTTTCTCCATAACCAAGATTGCCTTATCCATTGATGACAATATTTTATCCATTCCCTAGAAACTAAACATACAATCTTCTCAGAGACAAAGCCAACCACAAAATTATCTGATATTTTAGATAGTTCAATTCAATATCTGAGCAACACCCAATTTCCTTGACGGCCAAATTGGCTTTGGAATGATGTTTCTATGGTATTGTGGTTGTGGAAGTTGTTGCCTCAGTATGAGCAGTTGGTTTACAACATTTGTCTCTAGGCAGGAATAGAGTGAAGCATAACAAAGTAAATTATAACATATTAAGAATAATTTAATATTTTAAATAATTATATAAAATAAAAAATATTTTAAGATAAAAAATAGGTTGACCACCTTCAATACATAAATAAAAATCAACATTCAGATAAAGGATTTATAATGTAAATATGTGATTTTTTAATTATATTATTTAAAGTCTTCAATAAATTGATATTTAAAGAAAAAGAAACAACTTAAAAAATTATTCATCAAAAAAATATTATTTTATATTACAAAAAGTTATATTAAGGAAAAGTTCTATTAAAACATAAAATTAACTTTATAAATATGTTTCAAAATTAATATTAACTAAAAATAATAGAAGATATTAATATATTTAAAAGTTTAATCATGGAAATGATAATCAAATTCATAATAATACATACTTGAGGATCTTTTTAACCTCAATTATATAGGTTATATAAATTAAACCTAACCGCTTAATAATGTTTCAAAATAAAGAATATTTAGGAACAATAGAAGATACCAATGCACTCAAGACTTCAATGGTGACAATTATTATTTAATGCATCATGAAACATATTTCAAGGATCCTCATATACCTCAATATATGAGTTAGTACTAAAAATACTATAATGTAGGTTTATTGTATATATCTTTTGACTTTTTATAAAACCTTTGCTTATTTTGTTTATATTACATGTTCTTTATTTTATATTATATCCTTTTCTTATTTATTTTTTTACATGTACAATGAATCTTCATACTTTATCATCTTTTATTTAAGATTGTTACTACATATTCAATGTTCTACTCCATATGATATATCTAAACTAGCAACCTCAAATCCTTGTAAGTACTATCAACTTTATTATCCCTTTCTTTATGATAACTATTTCATTTAATTATTTAGGTTCTCATCTCCTATTTTTGTCTATATTCAACATTTAGTGTGTTGCACCATTTAACCCATGATTATGAATTTATGGTTTAATATACCTTATACGTTAGTCATGCTCACCTACTTATATTATTTTATTGATATATCATTATTAAGACATATGACATAACTTCTTATGTGTTATCACTTTAAAATTATAAAATGTTTATGAAATGCATATGTGGAACATGTTTACTATTACATTAACATGCATAATATATAAATAAAATAAACATTTAAGTATAAATTTATTATACATTAAGTTATATTTTATTTTTATAGTTTTACGATGTCTGGGAGTGGTTTTTGACTATAGGATATATAGTGAAAATTATAGGTTTTGGAGGATCCTATGATATTTCAAACTTAGATTCTAAGGTTTTGTGGTTTCAGACTTAGCTATATTTTAGCATTCTAGGATTTCATGGAGACATAATAGTAGGTATGAAGCATACATGAATGGATTTAGTAATGATATAATAATATGAGATAATCTCTCACAAAGTGTCACAAGTCAATCCCACCCCATTCCCTATGCACCCCTTAAGGCATACACTCTAAGAAGAAATGCATGGGTGAGCCCTTAATGTATTAAGGAACCATCTAATGCAAAAAATTATACATAACATGGTTTAAAATTATGGGATACATTTATAATATCAATCCCCAAAATAAAACACATGTCTCACTTCTTTCATTCCATGCATTATGGATATTTTTGCTAGATTTTGATAAATTAAAGCATTTTTTAGTTTATTGGTTATTTTTGGTTAATTGATAACCCCTATTGATTAATATCAATTTAAAATAATCATTTCCATTGTGATTGGACCCTATACCCTCAACCATAAAACCTAAACCTTAAAACGAATGCCCTAAACCTTAAACACTAAATCATAAACCCTAAACCAATTGATTTAACATAAATGAGCATCCTTTAGAGTAAGAAATAGGTTCAATGGGATAAATTATGCCTAAATTACATCATTAATTACCCCAATTGACTAACTGGCTCAATCTGTGATGTCATTGGGGCTAATGGAGCCCAAAATCACATTCATGATTTAACCCTATACCTTAAAACCTAAACCTTTTATCAGCTATACCCTAAGCACTAAAACCTAAACCCTACACCCTAAATCATAAACCATAAATCAATTTATTTAGCTCCAATTGAACATCATTTAGAGTTATAATTATTTTCATATGGCTTAATTTTACCCAAATCACATCAATTATTGTCTTAATTGAATAATTGGCCCATCCTATGATAACATTGGGGCTAATTATGCCAAAAATCACATTTAGTATTTAGAATTAGGTTCAACAAGCTAAAACTATCTTTAATTACCTTTGTGATTAGACCCTATACCTTAAACCCTAAATCATATACCATAAACTCTAAGACCTAAAGTGTAAACTCTTTAAACTTAAACCAATCAATTTATCCCTAATTAACACCATTTAATGAATAATTAAGTTCACAAGGATTAGTTTGGCATAAATTACATCACTAATTTTCATAAATTATAAATTAGCTCAATATGTGATGACATCAAGGCTAGTTGAGCCCAAAATCACATTCTATAGTCACAAAGAAGCTAAATAAGCTCAAATTGTTCCCAATTACCATTACAATTAGATCCTATACCCTAACCCTATACCGTATACTTAAAAGGTATGCCTTGAACCTTAAACCATAAATTTTAAACCCTAAACCAATCTATTTATCTAAAATTAGCATTCTTTAGAGTAAGAATTAGGTTCACAAGACTCAATTTACCTTAAATACCATGATTAGTTTCCCCAATTGACTAATTAGCTCAATCTATGATGACATTATGGCTAATTGACCATAGAATCATATTTTATAGTCACAAATAGGTTCAAAAAGCTCAAATTGGCCCCAATAACCTTCGTGATTGGACCCTATACACTAAAACCAAAAGGTTATACCCTATACCCTAAGCAATAAACCTTGAACCCTAAATCATTTTATTTAGCCATAATGAACATAATTTAGATTAATAATTATTTTCATAGGGTATAATTTAGCATAAATCACATCACTTATTATCCCAATTGACTAATTAGCTCCACCTATGATGACATTAGTGCTAATTGTGCCAAAAATCACATTTTAGTAGGCTAAATTAGCTCAAATTTGCCTTAATTTCCTTTAAGATTAGACCCCATCCTTTAAACCCTAAACCATGTACCATAAACCCTAATCCCTAAATACCTAATCTAAATTATAAACTCTTTAAACCCTAAACTAGTCATTTTAGTGCAAACTAACATCATCTAGACTAATAATTAGGTTCACAAGGCTCAATCTAGATGAAATGACATCACTAACTACCCCAATTGACTAATTATATCAATCTATGATGATATGGGGGCTAATTAAGCCCAAAATCATATTTTTTAATTCACTAATAGGTTGAATAAGATTAAATTATTCCCAATTGTATTTGAAATTTGACCCTATACCCTAAACCCTATACCATTTACCTTAAACCCCGATCCTTAAACCTTAAACCCTAAACCAATCAATTTATCCCAAATTAAAATCCTTTAGGGTAAAATTTAAGTTCATAAGGATCAATTTGGCATAAATTCCATCATTTATTTTCCTTTATGACTAATTAGTTGAATATGTGATTGTATTAGGGCTAATTGAACCTAAAATCACATTTTGTAGTAAAAAATAGGTTACACAAGATCAAATTGGCCCCAATTACATTTGTGCTTGGACTATATACCCTAAAACATAAGACTTATATGTTACACCCTAAGCTCTAAACCCTAAATCCCAATCCCTAAATCGTAAACCCTAAACCCTAAATTATTTGTGCCAAAACACATCACTTATTTTCATAGGTTCTAATTTATGCCAAAACGCATCACTTATTTTCCCAATTGACTAATTAGCTAAAATGATGATGGCATTGTGGTTAATTATGCCCAATATCACATTTTATAGTCACAAATAAGTTCAATGAGCTCAAATTGGCCCCAAATTATTTCATGATTAGAACTTATACCCTATACCCTAAATCATATATCTTAAACCCTATGTCCTAAGCCTTAAATATTAAACCTAAAATCATAAAATATTCAAATGATAAAACAATAATTTTATCCCCAATTAACATCATATAACTAATAATTATATTTATAAGGCTCAATTTGACCTAAGTCACATCACTAATTGCCCTATTTGACTAATACTTATACTTATCAACAATATGGCTAAAATATCTATGATCTCTAGAATGAAAGAAGTGATGCATGTGTTTTCATTGGGGGATTAATGTAAAAAATGTACCTCATAACTATAAATTATGTTATGTATGCCTTTGTGAATTAGGTGGTTCATGTATACATTAGGGGCTCATCAATGAATTTCTCCTAGAGTGTATGCCTTAAGGATGCAAAGGGATTGGGATGGGATTGACTTGTGGTATTTTGTGAGAGATGTTCTCATACAATTATATCATTCATACATATCTTCATGCAACCTTTATACCTCCTATTATTTCCCCTTAAAAGATTGGAACCCTAAAATATGGCTATGTCAGAAACCCTAAAACCCCAGAATCTGACTAAGTTTAAAATACGATAGGATCCTTCAAAACCTAAAATTTACACTATATCTCTTCTAGGTCTAAAAACACTCTCAAACATCTTGAAATTATGTAAATAACATATAATTTAAATTATAAGAAACTATATGTTTGAAACCCTAAAATATGGCTAAGTCTAAAACCTTATAATCTGAATCAGTCTAAAATATGATAGGATCCTCCAAAACCTAGAATTTGCATTATAGCTATTAGAGCTTTGAAACCACTCTCAAACATCCAAAAAGTATGTAAATAAAATATAAATTAAATTATAATAAACTATATGTCCCTATCTAAATGTAAACTTATATGTAAATGTTTATTTTATTTATATACTATGCATGCCAATGTAATAGTAAATTATTATGTGTATGCAATTTTATAATAGCAATACCACATATGTAGTTTTAAAGACTTAAAATAAATATGAAATTTTAGTAACTAATGGTAAAATATTCAACATATGCGGTAATTTTGTGTACGTGGTTCTACTATTTGACATTTGAAACATGTGCCTCAAGGTCCAAGAATGGTTTCGATTTCTAAGCCTGAGGGATGCACTTATAAATACAAACTTGAATCCATGTTTTTGAATAAATATAACAAAATTCAACTTAGACCATGCTAAAAAATATGAAATTTATTGAAACATTTATTTAAAATATGAATACAACATTGACTATACTCTCCTCTCTCTAAATATATAATTTTTAAATATTTTTATTACTTTAATGTTGTTATCTATATTTATTTTTAAGTATGCCTTTTTATAATTCTATATCCAAAAATTATACATGTTCATATTTGTTTATGTATATTTTCATTTGTGTATTCAAACCAAAGAAAAATTATGTGCTTTCAAATTTGACCTAATTCTATAGACATTCAAAACAAATCTAATTTTTTATATTTTTAAAAGTAGTTAGGAAGGGGTCACTCGATTGACTATACATTATTGATCATCTTTCATGGTTTATTGAATTATGAAATTAGTAAAAATATAAATCCTCATTAATTAATTTTTAAAAAATATAGGTTTAAAACTAGATGATATTACATAACTTTTTACCAAACAGTTAAAACCAAAACTAAACGATGCTAAAAAAATATTGGGTCGTACAAAAAATTATCTACTCTAGTTTTTATTAAAAATAATACTACCTCTTTGAATTTATGATTCATGAAATACTTGTACTTGACTATTTAAAATAAAAAAAAATTAGAAACTAGATTTGAAATGATGCAATTCAAGTTCCTATGACATCTTCAAATTTAGAGTTTAAGTGTCTCAAATAATCTGTACAACTTGAGGTTTCTTATATTTAAATTAAAATATGTCCAATTAGTATCCCATTATTGTCCCCAAATTCCATCCACTTACCCATGTATACATCCAATTTCTAACTTCATTTGTGTTGAAATTGTCAATCTTACTTGAATTACACTCAACTGCACATTTTAGGTCAAAATCCATAAAACATCCTAAATGGTTCAAACTTGTCACTTAAAAGTGAAAGTTTAGGTCAAAATATCCCTAAATAGGGCAATTAATTTTATGGGCCAACTAACTTTAATTAGATCATTTGGAGTCAAAATGACAAATTTGCCATTTGGTGTTCTAGATCACTCTTTTCTTTTAATTCATTGGTACACATCACTTACCTTTGTTATTTGGTTTTGGAAACATCCTAAATGGGAATATAGATCCAATGCATCTAACATCACCTTCCAATTCCTCTCTAATAAAATTATGACCTAGTAATATGACTTTTTGACCATTTTGATTAATTATGCACCAATTTCCAAAGAATTACATTAAACTTCATTAAACTTACTTAAGCTAATTAAACTTGATTTAACTTACTTAAGCTAATTAATCCAATTTAAGATCTTAAGTAAGAATTACATAGATATTTTTGAATATATCATTATAATAAATTGATTTTAAATATCTGCATCACCTAGTGACATCATTTACGGGGTGGCATCCATCAAGCCATAATTGCATAAAATATCAAGATTATGGATCACCCATGCCTAGTTAATGCATCCCATGCCTTTTTAATAATTATTTATCTTGAGGATATTTATGAGTCTAATTCCAAATATTAGGATTATCCATGACCACACATCTCAATCTTGAGATGAACGGTCACGGTTGATCCTAACCAATCTCAAAAATCTATAAATAGAGAGGCCATAGACATGAATTTTCATCTTGAATATTGTAAAGTTATAATGTTAAATTTTTTCCACAAGGCTTTGCATTTGATCATTGATTTTAATTTCAAGCTTCATTGATAGTCTAGTTTAGTGATTTGGAATCATGAACGTATGTTTTATGGAGTGTTCTTGAGGAATTGGAGGAGCTTACCACCATTTTTGACAAAGACAAGGATGTTTGATCAAAGGAGGACATGCTTTTGAGCCACATAGGTATGGTGAATCCATTTGGGAAGGTAATATGATGTTACATTCTTTCATTTGTTTCTTTTTATCCTTTGTAATTCCCATAGGAATAGATAGGCTTAGTTAGTTAGTTCTTTATGCATGTTTCATTTTTTATGGACTAATGCTTGAGTAACTTTCTTTATAATCCTCTCTACATCTTGGCACACCTAGTGGGACAAGATGCACCTCACACTTGAAGAAGATCATTTTGAAACATTAAAATATTCATTTGGACCCTTAAAACTCATGCAAATTGATTTTCTAACTTTATTTTGCCATTTTTATTTACCACAATTTCACACAGTAACTGACGTTAGCTAGTAACATTCATATTGGCTACCTGGATTAACATATATCGATTTGCAAAATTGACATCGATTAGATCTTGATTATCCAAAGTAACTGTCATCAATTGTAATAATTGACATCAGTCATTGTGTTTTTCATAAAACATAGACCCAAGAGCTATTTTTCCAAAGTTCATTGTTTCGAACCAAAAAGAGCTTCAAAGCTAAAGGACATGCTAACATTTTTGCTACAGGATCAAGCTTGAAATTTGATAAAAACATGTTTAAATCACCTTTTTCATGCTTAAAAATCAATTAGGAACTTTGTTTTGGTGTTTAAAAAATAATTTAGATGTTTTGGTGAATGTTTTCAGAGTTTGCAACTAAGACAAAGGGGTCAAATGAACACCACCAAATATTTCATTTAGGCTTAAAATTAAACACACTTGTCAAATTTTATTTTCAATAGTTGTTTACTTAGGTTTTGTTTGGCAAAAAGAGGAATGTTGCATATATGCTCTTCCATTTATCCTATTTAGGAAACTCTTGGAATCAAAAGTTCCATTCTTATTACAAATAGCCTAGGCTAAAGCTTAGAAAGAATGTCTCCTAAAGCACTCCCTAAAAACTCACCAAAGTTTGGTTGATCTTGAAAATGACCCTAAAGTCTTTTTATTTTATTCTTTCTTTATTTTCATGCAAATTTGGCTTGAGAGGGGGGCATCATTACCTCTCATGAGTTATTTAGGGAAGCTTTGACCTAGGGTTTCACCTCCTGGTATTGACTTCATTTAACTTCTTTGGAGTTGCACATGGGACTTATCTACATTTGGACATCATAGTACATTAAGTGAATAGTAGGATGTAGTGGTTGTAAAAGGGACTAGACCTTTTTACAACTAGCTAATGCCACATTCACCTAATTTTTATGCTTGTCTTTTGCATCTTTTGACGTGAAAGTCATTGTCTAATTGATTCCCATAGAATGATATAATGTTTACTAGTTTAGTAGACCCCACTTTGCCATACCTTGTCAGTTTAGACTTAGGATGTTTATTTTTTGTCATTAGCTTAATTAGTCTTGATTTGTGTCTAAAATTGCTTGTTAACTCAAAATAACTTAACCAAATCACATTTCCCTCAATTTTCTTGAGCAAGGGAGTTGTTACACTATCCACATGTAAAACTCACCTTTCCCTTATTCAAATTGTTATCAAAAACTTTGTGTCATGTCATCCATTTTAATGCAATCGTACTACCCAATTAATTTGAGATATTTTACCCAATTTGTTTAAATCCTTAATTTATAATCCACATCCAAAATTGAACCTTTCTAAGTTCTAAGGTTTGGTGTGTTAAAGTGGGTTTGCCAATTTCACACTAAGCTTATTTTAACTTGGGTTCAATTTTCCATTTGGATCGAAGGCCGTTTATTAAGACTCAAAATCATATCATCATCTTCGTGGACTCAAGTCATCTTTTGTATCTCTCATGTTTTGAGTCCTAAAACATATTTTATCCTACTAGAATCATGTGGCGATGTTGTGCTTCCTATTTGGTCCTAGCTTTATAATTAGTGATTCACATATGTTTTTACATCTTGAGTTTCTTAGTTGAGTTTCTCTTTTACATAATCTAGGGAACTTTCCTCTAAACTTCTAGGGTCAACTTGTCAAATTTGAAACTAGATTTTACATTGTGAGAGTATCATAAAGATCTAGGCTTTGGTGTACTATTCTTCACCTTGTGTCTTTGAGTTACCTTACTCTCTTCTGATCTATACAATTTCAACATTACGAGAGGTTGAGTAAAGTCATGAACCAAATCTTCTAAATTATGCATGGTTTCAAACCACCCTAACATATAGTCTCATTGGTACCTTGGTTATATGTTTAAAAGAGAGTTGAAGCATACTTTTTTTGGTTTCCAAACATTGGTCTAAAGTTAGTCAAACACACAGAACAACTATTTTATAAGTGACTCAAAGGTTCACTCATAGTGGGGCTTCTTATGGCCTTAGTTATGAAAATGAGTAGTTTTATGATGGTCAAGATAACCCCATTGTTATTATGATATCCCCACAATAGTAGGATATGAAGATGATTACAATGACTATCAACCCTAAGAAGATCAAGATGAAGCCTTTCTTAGATTGATAGAATCAAGTTCTAGACTACCTTTTGACTTTCCTACAGAAAAATTGCATACATTAGTTAGAGAAGGAGAAAAATGATGGAAAGAGCAAGCTTTTGCACAAATAAACATACCTTCTTCCTCTAAAAAGGAAAAGAAATACAAATAGATTGAACACCCAGAAATCCAGATCTTCTAGTTAAGATCATGATAATATGTCAATGATATGTAGATCAACTTTTCACAGACTTAACTGACTCCCTAGTTTCCACTTCAATTCACAATAATGCTTTGAAAGAACAAGGAAATGTGGTTGAAAGTATACAACAAATATTGGATGAGAAAATTACCATAGTGGATCAAGGTAATCTAAATGAACAGTTAAAGTCATAAGATACCTTACAAAGTGTTCTATTTGACATGGAACATATGTTCTTCAATCATCAAGAACCTCTTATTACTTTACAAACTTAGAAACCTAAACATTCAGTTCGAATTGAGGAAATCCCTCAAGATAATTTGGCTAGTTCTTTTCAACTAACCCAAAAATTGGTAAATAAACATAGAAATTTCCAAAATCAATAAAGTACAAAACAACCAAATTTAGGGAATATTTTACAATCTAAGAATCAACGACCTATGTTCTCAAACCAAGGAGAAAATTAGAACCAAATCATGGATCAAAAGGAATACACTCCTTATAAATCTAGAAACAACTATGGGCATATTCCACCCCAACAACAATCAAACTAGGGGCACATTTGAACCCAACAAAAACAAAACTAGGGGCACATTCCACCCCAAAAACATCTTATTCAATCCACAAATACACCAAGCATTCAAGAATGTAATTATATGAAGAAAATTGTTCAAAGATTGGAGACTAATAATAGAGTCAAAAAGTACAAATTTGATGAGATATGCCCATATCCATTTGATTTATCTATTCTCTAAAACCCCTTTCCACCTCATTTTGAGGCACCTAAATTTGACAAATACAAATAAAAATGAGATCCACATGAGAACATACATACGTTATTAATCTTAGGTCAAGAAGTGACTTATAGTAGTGAGTACTTACTATGACTATTTTTGTGATGTTTAGTGGGACAAGCTTTTGATTGACTACATAAACTACCCAAAGGATTAGTTTTAGATTAGAACAACTAATCAAAAAAAATTCTTAACCATTTTTCAAAAAACATAGAACATGAATTAACCATTTTTGACTTATGGAAAACCAAGCAACATGATGGTGAAATATGCATTGCATATCTACAAAAGTGGAGAATATTGGCAAGTCACTCTCAACATAATTTACCAGACAAATATTTGGTTGATATCTGTGCATAGAATCTATAACTTGAAGTTATGTATAATCTATGGTTAGCTTATTCTAACTAATTTGAAGAAATTATTGATAAAGGAGTGTATATTTAGAAGGCTCTTATTGCTAAGGGCCTTTTTAAGAATTTTGTGTAAGGTTAACCATCTAATCAGGCTAAATCACTAGCTCAAATAGTTATGAAAGATAAGCCTAAGGGATTTAGAAAAAATAAGAACATGGTTGGAAATGGGGTGGTTGAAACAAGACATGTACAAATGGTATAGGCTATGCCTCCTTCAAATGTACATTTAACTCCTCCAAATCCATTATCTACTTTGTAGAGAAAACCTTCACAAAGGATATTTCATAACAATTTTAGAGTCTTTAGAAATTAGGAGAATTGGTTGAAATAGTGTTACAAAATTTCATTGCAACTAACTTTATTATATGGCTAGTATCAAGGCCATTTCCTCAATATCAAGCAAAACCAGATTGGTTCAAAGAGAATGATTGGTGTAAATTTCATCATGTTGTTAGTCATGGTGCATATAATTGTGTTCAATTACAAAATATTAATAAGGAATTTATTAAAAGTGGTGAAATAAAAATTAATTTGGCCCCTAATTAGGACACAAATCAAGATATGGGAATCTACAAAGACCCCTTTCCTCGACATGATCTACCACCACCAAGAAACAATCAAAATGGTCACAATCAAGGATAGAGGTAGAATTATAAACAAAAATAAGGTCAAAAATGTAATGAGCGTAATCAAGATCATAATGCCTACACTAATAATGTGGCTTATAACAATGTACCTTATGACTATAATAACACTATGGGATGCATTTTTGCAACCAACATTGCCACTGTTATTGTAAATTTGCATGGCCAATCCCATGCTCCACAACATGGGACCCATCATTATAGGGTTAATACCATCTCCCCCTATTAATACCATGTGAGGTTTCCATCATCATTTTTCTACTCCATTTTCATGGGTTACTAATCTTGAACAATAGAACCATTCTAATTTTGATAACTCCTTGCCAATTCTAGGTTGTGCAGTTGCAACTAGATACCCATGAGTTATCATTGAGGGCCTTTCACCCACTTTTTTCATAAAACCCAATGAGAACATTTTACCAATGGTTCCAAATCCAAATACTATCCCAACAAATACTAAACTAGTTCAATCCACAATTCAAAGGCCTTATAGTCTAATGAATCAATTAGATAAAACTCTTACACAAATTTCCATATTAGAACTATTGTGGACATTTGATGTCCATAGAATCATCCTCAACAAACATTTACAAGATTCTATTATGACTAATCACATAAACCTTGATTAGTTCTAGAACCTAGTCGGGTATTTGTCTTCATTTTGACAAATCACATTTGATCAAAATGACATTTACACCCTCGGCCCAAACTACAATAACCCACTATACATTGAGATAATTATTGTGGATTAAAAGATTAAGTTAGTTGTGATAGATAATGGTTCAGGGCTGTACATCATCTCTCTTAAATTGGTATGATTATTGGGGTACATGGATCAAGACATTTAGCTAGAAACTATTACAATCAAGGCTTACAATAACATTGAGAGGGAGTCATCTGGGATAATTTGGTTACTAGTCATGGTTGGGTCTATTTATCATCATACATTATTCTATATTGTGGATATTTAACTTCCTTATAACATATTACTTGGTTGTCCTTGGATCCATGAAGCACAAGTCGTTTCATATACTCTTCACGAATGCCTTAAGTTTCCCCATGATGGGATTGAGGTTATTATTACCACTTATCAACAACCATATCAATACTACAAGCATCTTGAAGTAGAGTTTCATAATTATAACTATTTCCTAGGTTCTTAATTCATTGCAAAGAAGAACAAAGCCATTATTTCTCATCCATCTCTATCTAATTATATAGACCCTCATGATTTAGTCTCCACTTTGGTGGATCCATTTCCTGTAGCTTTGGCCAAGAAGGTTATTATTAAAGACACAGACATTTCCACGTACCATCTAAAAGACATCCTCCATATTTCAAAATTACCAAAATCCCCTAAAACATTTTGTAACCAAACAAGAAACAACCAAAACCTCCTATGGTTTTTTTACCTACAATTGTACCAAAGAAATATCAATAGTATTTTACTAAGGGAGATTAGTTATATTCTAAAGGCCTTCCTGATTGTTTTTAGAATCCAACATATCCTATCACCAAGAAGATAATAGATCATCTTGACTATATAGGGAAAGGCCTTAGACCATAGGTGCAAGTAATTTTAGAACCTTTATCATTTGGAATCATCAATTAGAATCATTGTCTCAGATTTAAACCACTAGAGGATGACATCATGACATTTGATTGTAATTGTTTCAAAGTGATTAGTAATGAAACTCATAGTAAAAACACAAAATCTTATCATAGCCATTTTGATGAGCTTGCTAACTCAGATTTGTTTGACTCAAATGCCATATTAACCATAATGCCTATTGGAGTTTCTAGTCCTGAAGCAAAAACCCATCTTAGTAGTGATTCCCTTTCTGAAATAGGGAATTACATCTTTACCATTGGTCCTTTCCATCTAGAAGCAAACCCTCACTGTAACCAATTCCTTTGCCATCCTGAACTCATGGATTGGTATCAACAAAATTTGGTCATATGCCTTGATGAGTTCCAAAATGAAGAATCAATTGTAGAATACATGGGCACACAAGATGCATTCCCCATTGGTGATAATAGTAGTTTTTGATTTTTCATTGAATTATTTTACCTACTTTGGAGAGTAGGAAAAATTTATTGGTCATAATAAAGAACAAACATCGAGATTTTCAATTGAAAACCTCTTTGAGGCACTTTTTGATCATGGAAAAAGTAAATAAAAAGACAAGCCTTTTAGTGAAAAACTATTTCAGGCACTCCCAGGTGGGAAAGTTTACTTATCCTCTTAGGACATAGAAATTCCATGTAGCCCAATTTCCATAGCTAGTACAAGCATCTCTTTAGAACAACATCAAATATTTGAGAATCTTGCTCTTGAGTTTTCAGAGGTTTTTTCCAATTGGCCTTTAACTAAGAAGGTAGATTCTAATTCTTCATATTATCTAGATCTTTGAGAGGAATAACAAGAAGCTATAATAGAGGAAAATTATCATGGTCATATATTTCCTACAATTCTAGAAGATAGATCCACACTCCTTATAAAGAGCACAATAGAAGTGAATTTGGGAACTCGTGAGGATCCCAAAATTATTTATCTTGGAGCTTCCCTTACTGAAACATAATGTGAATATATTATATCCATTCTTAAGGATTATATAGACATATTTACATGGGCATACTCTAACATGCTAGGCTTGGACACAAATTTAGTTGTGCATCATCTTGATCACCCTAATGCTAAACCAGTCAAGAAAAAATTGTGAAAGATGTAACCACACATCACCCTTTGATTAAGGCCGAGTTGGAAAAGTTGTTAGGATGCAGTTTTATTAGACCAATAGAATACTCTAAATAGATTTATAACATAGTAGCAGTGACTAAAAAGACCCTAGACATACATGTTTTTACTAATTTTCTTGATATCAATAAAGCATGCCCCAAATATGATTTTCCTCTACCTAACATTGACATGATTGTTGACTCAACTACTAGGTATGAGATGTTATCCTTAATGGATGGTTTTTTTTGTTACAATCAGATCAAGATAGCCCCTGTGGATCAAAAGGATACCATGTTCACCACTCCATAGGAGACATTTTATTACCAAGTCATACCATTTGGTTTAAATAATACCAGAGCTACATATCAGCATGTAATGACTTTTATCTTCCATGACATGATGCATGACATTGTTGAGGACTATGTTGATGATATACTAGTAAAATCAAGAACAAGAGCTAGGCACCTTGATATTCTACAAAGAATATTTGAGAGACTTTATGCATATAAAGTCTGCTTGAATCCTAATAAATATGTCTTCAGTGTCACATCAAGAAAATTACTAGGATTAATTGTATCATAGTGACGGATCGAAGTTGACCCTAAAAAGGTCAAAAATATTATGGAAATGCCTCCATCAAATAATCTTAAATAGTTGGGAGGTCTTTAGGGTAAGATCCAGTCTATACGTAGGTTCATTTCTCAATTGGCAAATAAGTGCCACACATTTACCCATCTCTTATAGAAAGGGGTAACATTTTAGTGGGATAAATATTGTCATATAGTATTTTCAAATCTTAAAACATACTTGGCCAATCCACTAGGCTTATGACCTCCAACATAAGGAAAGACACTATTTATTTATATATTAGCTATAAAACATGCACTAGGGGCACTTTTGGCTTAGCATGATGATCATGGTAAGGAACAAAATATTTATTATTTAAGCTACACATTAGTGGCCTATGAACATAATTATATGCCTATTGAGAGGGAATGTTTGGCTATGGTGTTTTCCACTTAGAAATTATGATATAATATGCTAAATAATAGAATTATTGTTATCACCAAGGTAGATCCTATCAAGTTCCCCTTATCTAAATGAGCTCTTCAAGTATGCATTCCTAGATTTATTAAGCTCCTGAATGAGTTTGATATTGAGTACCATAATCAAAAGGCAATTAAAGGACAAAATCTTGTGGCCCAACTTATAAGAGCTTCTATTACGACCACTCAACCTCTCAACTTTGACATACCAGATGATTCTATCATGATGATAGAACAAGCATCATAATAACCTAATTAATAGATGCTCTATTTTAATGGATCCTTTACATCTTGAGGGTCTGGAGCTGGCATATTATTGATCATGGCACAAGGATATTTGATCACTAAAACATTCCATATACAATTCTAGTGTAAAAATAATATGGCCAAATATGAGGCATTGGTTGCAGGGATCCATCTTGCCATACAGTGGGACATTCAAAGCTTAAAAGTCTATGGACATTCACAACTAATCATAAATAAGGTAACTCATTAGTATCAAACAAGAGATGATAAGCTTGTTCCTTACAATAAAATTTTCGATAACCTTAAAACACATTTTAAATATTTGTAGTTTGAGCAAATTCCATGAGTCAACAATAGATCTGTTGATGCCATGGCAAAAATTGGTTACATAATTCAAATGGATGATAGTGATAAAAAATATCAGTTCTTGATTGAAAATCTTCTTCAACCAGCAAATATTCTATTAGATTCAAAGAGGATATGTACCATTGCTTATCCTAATCCCTCACCTAAGCTACCATGGTACCAAGATTTTTGTAACTATTTCCATAGTCATGTATTTCCTGCCAATCTTTCCAACAACAAGAAAAAATATTCCTTCATCGGTTAACATGTTATATCCTCCTTGAAAACATGCTTTATCAGAAAAGCTATGATGTAATGCTTCTTCATTATTTATCTTTAGGAGAATCCAAGTTGACACTAAAAGAGGTTCATGAAGGAATGTGTGGGGCCCATACCAATGGTGTAGTACTAGAAAAGAAACTTATTAGAATAGGCTATTATTGGCCCTAAATGGAGATAGATGCTTATAATTATGTAAAAAAGTGTGTTCCTTGTCAGTAGCATGGCAACTTGATACATGCACCTTCCTTACCATTGCAATTGATTACAACACCATGGTTATTCTCAACATGGGTTCTCGATCTCATTGGGAAAATTAACCCAACATCTTCAGATAGCCATAAGCACATTTTGACTACAACCAAGTACTTTACCAAGTGGATTGAGGCCATTCCTCTCACTTATGTTATCGAGAAACAAACATATAAATTAATTAATTACCATATCAGTTGTTGATATGGCATCTCAGCTCGTATTATATCCCATGATGGAAGATCCTTTGTAAACCAAGATGTGAAATCTCTTTGTGAAAATTTCAAAATAAAGCATAAGAAATCCACTCCATATAACCTACAAGGCAATGGACAATTTGAGGCATAAAAAAAAACCATTCCAACCATCTTAAAGAAGATTGTCAATTATGTTAGCCATAATTGGCACTTGCAACTCTTTCCTACCATTTGGGCTTATAGAACCAATCATCACACCCCAATTGGAGCTAGTCCATACTCCCTTGTTTTTGGCATAGAAGTTATCATCCCTATCGAGATTGAGATCCCATCATTAATAATATCACTAGATCACATTGAAGATAATAAATACTATAGAGCCTCATAGCTATAAGAACTAGAACTTCTTAATGGTATGCATTTGGTTGGCCTAGAAAACTTGTAGGCCTATTAGAATAGATTGTGAAGAAGTTACAATAAATGAATTCTCCCTCAAGAATTTGAGATTGATGACCTAGTTTTGAAAAAGAACTAGAAGAACATGAATGTTGAACCCAAAAAGAAAGGCATGTTTCAGCCTAATTGGTTAAAACCATATATTTTCATAATAATATATGGATCAAGAGCATATCGATTGCCTAAGCCTAATGGTGAAGAACTTTTAGAGCCCATAAACATCATACACCTTAAGAGGTTCTATGCATGAACAACTTTGAACAATTTTCTATAAGACACCTAACTTGGGGGCAACTTGTGCTGTTGTAATTTTATCCCTCCCCTTTTATCTTTCCTTCAACACATTTTATACTACCCTGGTCCAATTTTCATGATTATTAATAATAAAGGCTAAACACATTCTTCAGCCCATTCTAGATTGTTCTCTTCGAGAAGCATTTTCTTTGTTATGTCTAGGAAATGTTATAAGTTTGAACACTTTTTGTACCTTGACTAATTATGATCTTCATTATGTTTCATGAATATTATAACCATATTTAGTAGTGGTTCTATAAAGTAAATCAGCCAGGACAGTCTTCTGCAACTTCAAACAAGTGAATAGCCACATCTTCTTAGTTCCCATATTTGTTGTTCTTTCTTGCTTTATCAAGAACCTTGCTCTCACCAATTTTTGAGCATGGGTTGTTTCAGCCATCTTAGCTATATTATTGTAACCTATACTCTCAATATTTGCATCTCCTAGAGTAGATGGCCCCACCTTGTGCATATTTTATCCCAAAAACACCAAAATTATTAGAAATGCTTCAAAAATACCAAAAACCTCAAAACATGATCCACAAAAGAACAAAAACATTGTCTCATGCTTCTATACATTTGTACATTCTCATTCCACCATGCTATGCTTTGGCCATTTTGTAAGCATAGAAATACCAGTTCATTTCATCTTGTTCCATGCACTTGACATTTTGTAAGATCATTCTTTCTCATCTCATCAGCTTCTTGTTTACTAGACCATTTTCATTTATTTATCGTATCTTATATTTCTTCTATAAAATTAATCACGATGGTCTGATCATTATTTTTCTTCTATCCCATTTCCTAAGAGAACTACATTTGGTCTGAAGTTCATGTTGGAACATGCATCTGTGGAACTATGTAGGTAACATCCATTTGTCTTATACATCTAGAGTCATCTCGGCAAAACCCTTCCTTTTCTTCTCTTCCCTTATTTCTTCTATCATTGTTCCTCTTTAATTAGGGAACACTTGTCATGTTTTTGATGTGGTGGAAAGTAACATCTCTACCACACATGCAAGAACATTTGTCTTTAAACCACACTAACTTGGTTTTTATTTGTGTGTGTTTATTTGTGTTTTCTTGGTGTTTTGTTGTGTTTTCTTGGTTTTTTGTTTTGATTTCACACCTCTCTTTTTATTTATTCTCCTTTTCTCTTTTTATTACTTCTTGGCTCATCTTGGTCTTGTGTTTTCTTGATTCTTTTTTGCTTTTCTCTTTTGTGTTTGAGAACATCTTGCTGATTCAAATGGATCTCAACTGTTTATATCTTGATCCTATGTTATTACATTTTTCTTGGACCATTTTTTTATTTGATTATTGTTGGTGTTTTGTTTTTTCATTTGATTTTTTTCTTTTCTCTTTTGTGTTGACAAATGCTTTAATGGTCCACATGGATCTTGATTACTCATATCTTAGTCTCATGTCATTAAGACATTTTTGACTTTTCTTTTAAACATTGTGTTCCTAATTAAGATCATATCTTGATTTTAAGTTAGGTTCATTTATGTTCATCATTTTCTTTGTTTTTTCTTTTTTGTTTAAATGTAAATTGTTGTAACTCTAGTTTTGGTCATCGTTTTACTATTATCCATAGTTATAAGTATTAAAATTTGAACTAGCTTAGTGCAATTGGAATATTATGTCATTTTAAGTTATTCCTACTTATTATGCATAATTTATTTTTATATATAGAGAAATTTGTAGTCAGGTTTCAAAGTCATAATGTTAACATCATCTCTAATGAAAAATTCTCAAGAACACTCTACAACACCTAGGATCATGATATGGAATTAGGCTTCTAGGTAACATGCATTTTAGGCTTCTTTGTGTATTATTAGATGTGCATCTCTTTTCATACATTATAAGTGTAATCGATTCATCAAAAAAATTCATCATTCCTCATTCCATTCTCTCCCAAACTTGGGTGAATTACATTGGCCTTAAGTTCATGTTGGAACATGAGTCCATGGAACTATGTAGGCAGTGCTCAATTTCTATTGAGGTCAACTCATCTATCTCCATTCTTATTTCATCTCTCTCATCACTTTGTGCATCATCATATGGTAGGTTTTATATGGATTTCTAAGGCATTACATTATCACATGTACATATGCACCTGCTCACTTAACCTATCTTTTGGGTTATATCCTTGAGCTATTTTTCTTTCTAAATTGCCCATGCCAGGTCACATTTGAACCATGTCTGAATCAAATTACCTCTACAAGGGAAAAATAATAATTATTCTTTATTAATGATGAAGATTCTCCCTACTGGGGCAAAACTATCTTTTCATGATCAAATCTACTCTATTAGAGTAATTCTTATTATATTCTCTTTGGAGACCCCATTCTAGTGGTGTTTCCCTTCCTAAAGTGGAATGTTCTCCCTTTCCCTATGATTACAAGATATCCACATTAAATCCCATGATGGTAATACTTACTGTGCAACTTGTCTTGAGATTAATTAATGTCATAA
The DNA here is from genome assembly GCA_037957365.1 of Torreya grandis. NCBI lineage: Eukaryota > Viridiplantae > Streptophyta > Pinopsida > Cupressales > Taxaceae > Torreya > Torreya grandis. The sequence continues at coordinate 264,243 of JARHVA010008002.1, read as the reverse complement.
GCATGTAGCTTGTACTCCCAAATTGGTTACATTATAGTATGTCTATTACATTTATGGATTGTATCTTTCACATTCCCCCTATCTCTAGGGCCTATTATACTTCTAATTATATTTTTATCATTGATGGTAATCATGTGTGCAAGCATTAACTCATCTGGATGTGATCTATTCCATGGGTTAACCTCTCACTTTCTATCTTTTTGAGAGTCCATCCTTTTCTTCCATCCTAGTATGTCTTCTCGAGGGGGCATCATGGGTCTATTTCAATTTTTTATTGACAACTCTTTTCTTTGAAAAGATGTTTCTTCACCTAAATCTCTCACTATGCCTTCCCAAATAGGGGCAAAATGTAGACATCCAATTCCTAACACCATTTGTGTTGAAATTATCAATCTTACTCAAATTACACTCACAAGGACATTTTAGGTCAAAATCCATAAAACATACTAATGGTTTGAACTTGTCACTTATAAGTGTCAGTTTAAGTCAAAGTATCCCTAAATAGGTCAATGCATGTTATTGGATAGCTAACTTTGATTATATCATTTTGAGTCAAAAAGACAAATTTGCCATTTAGTGCTCTAGATCACTCTTTTCTTCTAATTCATTTGTATACATCACATACCTTTTTTATTTGGTGTTGGAAACATCATAAATGGGAATACAACTCCAATGCATCTAACATCAACTTCCAGTTCCTTTCTAGTCAAATTACAACCCATTAATATGACTTTTTGACCATTTGGATTAATTGTGCACCAATTTCTAAAGAATTGCACTAAACTTGATTAAACTTACTTAAGCTAATGAATCCAATTTAAGATCTTAAGTAAGAACTCCATAGATATTTTTAAATATCTCATTATTGGAAATTTATTTTGAATATCTAAATCACCTAGTGACATCATCTATGGGGTGGCATCCATCAAGCCATAAGTGCATAAAATATCAAGATTATGGGTCACCCATGCCTAGTTAATGCCTCCCATGCCTCTTTAAAAATGATTTATCTTGAGGATATTTATGAGTTTAATTCCAAATATTAGGATTATCCATCACCACATATCTCAATCTTGAGATGGATGGTCATGGTTAATCCTAATCAATCTCAAAAATATATAAATAAAGAGGCCATAGACATGAATTTTAAGCTTGAATATTGAAAAGTTATAATGTAAAATTGTTTCCTTAAGAATTTACATTTGATCATTGATTTTATTTTCAATCTTCATTGATAGGCTAGTTTAGTGATTTGTAATCACAAACCTAGGTTTTATGGAGTGTTCTTGAGGTATTAGAGGAGCTTACCACCATTGTTGACAAAGACAAGGATACTTGATCAAGGGAGAACATGATTTTGAGAAATAAAGGCATGGTGAATCCTTTTCGAAAGGTAATATGATGTTACTCTCTTTCATTTTTTTCTATTTATCCTTTGTATTTCCCATAGGAATAGATAGGCTTAGTTACTTAGTTCTTCATGCGTGTTTCATTATTTATGGACTAATGCTTGACTAACTTGCTTTGTAATACTCTCTACAACCCATACATAGATAATTTGCATAGATCACACATATATTTATTTTATTTACATCTAGATTATTTATGCATTATACTTATTGATAATATATGCATACTTATTTATCTTACATTATATTTGATACCTACATGTGCATGTGTGTGTGTGTGTGTGTGTGTGTGTGTGTGTGTGTGTGTGTGTGTGTGTGTGTGTGAGAGAGAGAGAGAGAGAGAGAGAGAGAGAGAGAGAGAGAGAGAGAGAGAGAGAGAGAGAGAGACCTTGGTAATACATCATTATGACTAAGATTATTTTTTTGATTCAATGTTATGCCTAGCCTTATTATAGGTGAATCAAATACATTTCCCACATATTTATACTCACTATTGGGAGGACAACACCCCCATTAATCATCAATATTTGTCAATACATCTTATGCATCTAGATCATATATTGAAACATGTTTGTTATCTCTCTCACAGTTGAGCCTATTATATATTTATTGAAGCCTTTAGGTTATTAAAAAATTAATTCACATGATCCCATATTATATGATCACACATCTCTAAAAAAATATTATTTCTCGTAAGGGATATCTGTCACATTACCTATACTTTAGCATCATTTATATTACACTAATTTTGTGTAGCCATATTACCTATATGCCTTTTATTACTATAATATTGGACATAATTAACCCTTTAGGCCATTTACATCTTGTTCGCATGAAAATTTATTAGAGGCACAAATTTGTGGCTTTGCATCAACAGTGTGGGGAATAAAGTCTCTCTCCTATTAGTAGGCAAAGCTACCCTTATTTAAATCCAAAATGGCAAAGTGATAAATATTTACAAATAGATATTTGTAAATCATGTGGGTAATACCCTTACCTAAAAGTATTAAAATGAGGTTTTATAAAGGAATGCATAGAGAGAGATATAAAATGGATAAGTTTTAGGATAAAAAATTGCCACGTTATAAACTAAGACTAAACGAATGTTTTAAGAGGAAATTTGACTTCAAAGGGAGGAAATATCTCTCAATCTATAATTTTAAAACATATAATCATATCCATATAGATATGAAACATATTCCAAAAAACTACATAACTCTGATAATAGAAATGAATAGCCCTCTATGTTTCTTAACAGAAACAACAAAGATATTGTCTCTATTCTCAATGAGATTTCAGATATGTTAGAAATATAAATTACACTTTTAGATAAAAATTTTGTGATCTAATTTCTTATTATTAATAGCTTGAAGTGGATATCAATATTATTAATAATACAATATGTTGAGTTAAGAAAAAATAAAAAATCTAAAAGAGATTATTTACACAAAAATTAGGAACACCTCTTTGTATTGCTTTCTAAAGAGTAGAATGTTTGATCTCCATTTACAAGGATTTTAAAAAACTCTGTCTATTTTAAACCCTAAATATGGTGGCCTAACTTGTATTTATAGGATAAAATGGGTGGTTATGATGCAAAACCTCCTATTTTACATTTTTACAGGATTGCAAAAAAATTGACAAGAATTTAAATGATTAAATGGTGCAAAAATGTTTTGAGAATTTAACACCACTTAATAAGAAAATTTAGAGTTTTTGTACTAATTTTGAAAGCCCATTATAAATTTGAACAACTTGAAAAATAAAGTTGGAAAAATTATAAAGATAATTTACAAAATGAAAACATATATAAGGGGAAACATAATGCAACAATATAAACTAGGTACAAAATACACATGAGAAGAAAATGTAAGAATACTAAAAATAATTATTCATTATTATTTTTATGTTGTCAGTTATTTATCTTTCATCAAATCAATAAATCTTTATAGAAATTCCCTGATCAAAATTCATCTAGTCTATCTATGTACCAATAGGTAATGTCCATCAAGTAATCAAACTCTTCCATAACCTAAAGCTTGATTTGGAGACTAATTATCTTCACGTTTAGATTGTATGCATTCACTTGACATTTGGCTAACTGATGAAGTTCTTCACGATCAAATGTAGATGTGGGATTTATAATGTCCTAAATTTTCTCTTTGAATAATCCAATCATAGTTTGAATTGAAATTAGATTCCCATTTTTATCTATCATTTACAAAAGGATAATTTGAGTTTTTGACCTCAAATTTGATCTCCATCATCACATCAGTTCAATTTTACCTCACATTATTAAATTTATGATGACATTCTTTAAGATATTAGATTCTAAATTTAGTATCCCAAAGGAATTCAATCTGATAGATGATTTATTCCTTATTGATAAGTCTATTTTGAATAAGTTCAACATAAGGAAATTTTGAGATTTCAAACAACTTGGGAATGAATTCTTCCCAATTTTTTTTTATTTTCTGCATATCCACTTTCATTTATCATCATTTTCTTATATTATGATCAGATTTAAATGACCATTGTTATCATGGTGAGAATTATTGACATTCCTTGATCAATAACATTTTCAATCCAATATTTTACTATGTTAGCCATTTGATGTACCTCTCTTACTTTCTCTAATGTCTTAGCATCAATACTCAATAAATAAATTGATGGTTGAATTGGTCTGATCAATCTCTATATCACTTAATTCAATTATTCTAAATTTTATTTCATTTCATCCTTCATTGTCTTATCCTTATCAATTTTTTCAAAAATTGTACCAATCATCAATTATACATCTCATTTCATCCCTTCTCTAGTAGACCTTCCAAAATGAACCTTGGATACCTAATAGTCTTCAATTATAATTTATGACTTATCTTTTGTTTACTGAAGAAATTTCCACCTCTACATACTTATCTCCCTTTTCATCTTTTACCATTCTTGAAACTAGTCTCACTTTCTTTGGCCTGTTCAAGAAAGGAATTGTCAAAGTTCCAAAGTCTATCTCATTGGGTCCAATAACTATTTTATCTTGTTCACCACCATGGACAACCAATCTAAATTTATTGTGTTTAATAAAGGATTTGGGACTATATTTTAAAAAATGTGGAACAAGCATAGCTATAGATGAGGAAGGTGTTTTCTCAATATGAAACCTTAGAAAGATGTTCCTACTTGTTCTTGTTTACTAATTGTATCAATAGGAATTATTAGAGAGGATATGAGAAATAAGTCATGATTCAGGGGTTAATATGAATAAATATGAGTTATCTCTTACAATGGGAAAGTAGATGACATGGGGAACATCATATCGTTTAAAGAAAAAAATTGTTGAGTTGTATTTTGTACCAATTCTTGAGAAATTAGGAACTATCAATAAGAATCTCTTGAGGAATCAAAATACTAGCTAAAGAAGACATATTTTCACCTCACCTCTTTACTTTGAGCTTGACAATCTTCCATGGTTGAACATCCTATTGAATAGTTTTTTTCAAGTGCCTCTTTTATAATTTGTGGTTCTCCACTCGAACCTAATTCGTCTTAATTTTTTGATTCATCATTTGTAAAAGCTAAAAAAATTATCTTCCCTAGGTTCTATAGGGAAATCAACATTCGCAACATCTACTCCTTTAATTTTCAACCACATAAGAGTTATATCAAGTACTACTCTTATTATATTTATGAGAGAAGTAGATTCCATCTTATCTAAGTGGATTATAGGCAATAGCTTTATCATGATGTTTTATTTTTAAAATATGGGGTCTAATGTGACCTCATCATTTAATAACTACTTTGGCACTTTAACTATGCCAAATTTGAATATTTGTTTCATGTTAAACCATGAATAGTCTTTGATCCTTACTAGTTTTTCATCATTGTAATCCATCCAATAGTCCTCAAAATACAAGAGATGTTTATATGAATGTCCAATATTGTGTTCAATCAAGCCCCTATTGTCAAATGGAAATATTCTCTCAAAAGTCCTTATATTATTGTGGGAGATGTATTGTTCAACTATCTTGGCCTTTATCAATGATGGATAAGTACAACTACCAAATGATATTGTAAATTTCACTCTTGTTTTATATCAATCTATTAGGAAGTGGTGTGTTTTAATAAGTTGTCTCACCAATTCCATCAACACCCATTTATCATTAACATATAGTGGAAGCACATAATGAGAAACCTAACAACCACTAATTATAAAATAACTAAATGATATAAACTATATGAACCAAGTTCCACATTATGCTATCTCTATGGTGGTCACTACTGATATTCTCATATTGAAGAGCTCCTTTTCAAATAATTGATTGAAAAAATGGACTAACCAATCATTCACCCTTTTAAAGTTATGTGTGTTTTCTTTCATTTTATATTTGGTATAGAAGTCATACCCCATTTCATTCCCAAAATCACCTAGTATATGCAATCCATCAAAATATTTGCAACTCATTACTTGTATATGGCATAAATAACATATGAATTCATATAGAGCTTTGTCATTACTTGTACCTCCATTAGATGTTTATGAATTTAATCACTAGTTAACTATCCCCAATTGATATTTTAGTTGTTTCTTAGGATGATCCAAATGAAGCTATTTATCAATGTCTAAAATTTCTTCATTGGTTATCTTCCCATTATCCTGTCAATAGTGTTATAATGTCATTTATCTCATTTTCAAAATTGGACCTTGTAATAATTTTTGAAATTTGTGTAGAGGAATGTTTTGGCTTAGTTAACTATGCATTATTGACTTGTTTGGCACACACAATAATATTATCATCCAAAAATATTTTACAGCATTCATGATTCAAAAGGCAAAAAACTTTGTCAATGTTCTTAAGAATAGAACTCAATACAGTTCCCCCTATGAATATATTACATCCCTTATCTTTGAGTTATATTTATTTGACATGAAAAAGACTAAATCAAGAGACTGTACTAAAATTAGGAACACTACTACCTATGCCAATCCACTATCAAAAATACTTTGACCAAAATTTGTCTTATGTATTACATTCATTCTTTCCCATAATTGGTCTAAGTTAATATTACGTGGATCAATGTCTATGATATTTCCAAGATTGGACTCTAGTGGAAAAAGAGGTGTCATGACCTAAAATTGATACTTCATGGTTTCTTTGTCTTTAATCTAAATCACTTTTTCTGGAGTAGAGCATGAAGATGTACGCATTTTTAAGAAAACCAATAATTGGAAGATATTTATGGAAAAGCTTCTCATTTGCAAAAACTGATGAAATTAACTAACTTAAATTCAAAATAATTTATTTAATTCCAATGGGATTATGTACTCAAAAGTTTTCTATGCAAATTTTTTTAACATTTCTAAATGCTACATGTATGAAATTCAACTTTTGTTTGGCCAACTTCCCTAATTATAACTATTCTTGTTTAATCTTTTTGTATAACTATTTGACAAACCTCCTTGATAAATGAAAATGAACTAGAAATAAATTTTGAAAATTTCATTTTTTATTTTAAAACATTATCCCTTATTCTTTATTTTACCAAAAAATTAAAACTAAATTGACAATTGAATTTATCAAAACATCAAACCCTTTGAGCTAGTCAAAAGAAATACAAGTTTTTCACTTTTTTGGCAAAAACTATTTAAAGCTTGATTTTTTCCCCTATAATCAGAACCCCATAGAAATATTCTTTTTTTATCTTAGCAAATCTTAGCTTATTCCATGAGATGTAGTATTTTAAAATTTCAATATTTTTTCTAGGTGCACCACATAGTCATATACTTTTCTATTTATAAATAAAAAGATCAAAATATGTTTTTTTAATTTTCTATCTTAATTTTCCAAATTCTGTATAAGTCAAAAAAAATATGTCATATTTTTTTTATCTTCTCCACTCAACCATTCATACCATTTGAATTTGAGAAAAATAAAACATAATTTCTTTAACTACCTCTCATTAGGCGTACAACAGTCGTACAACTTACGTTTTTCAAAAAAAATCCAAAAAATGAAACTAAAATCCAAAAATTGTTTCCAGGTTGGTCATATGATTAGTCTTTGGCTAAATGAAAACAATGTTTGTTCAGTTTTTTTATTAAAACCCTACTTCTTTTATGCTAGCTATATGGCTAGTTGTATGACAGTCGTACGACTTACTTTTTTACATAAAAAAAATAAAAATGAATTTTTAGATTAATAGATTTATTTTATGCATGTTGAATAGATTGTATAAGAGGAAGACATAAGTAAAAACAAACAAATCTTGATAATAAAATCAATTTTTACCTCCTTTGATAGAGCATACAGTCAGCTATACAATTTAGCTTTTGACAGATATAAGCAAAAATTTGATTTTAAAACTCCATTGTTCCTCTTTGGGGTCACTGTATGGTTCACTTGCCTAGGTGAAATAAATTTTAAAATTTTTGTTGAAAATTTTAATATATATCTTCTTTTTTCATTGCTCTTGCATGGAATTTTTATAGCTAAATAAGAAATTACAGTAACTTCTTTTCCCTTCTAAGCAAACTTATTCTAGAGGATGGCAATGAAAAACAAAATGTAAATCCAATTTTTTAATTTGCTAAAAATTTCTAGAGTCAATCATGAATGTTGACCAAAAAAATATAAGGGAAGACAATATTTAATTAAAATGACTTGAGAAAGTAAATGTATTTTCATGATTTGCAAAAAAATAAATGAGATTTCAAGTATTAATATTTTTAATGTAATGTAAATAATTTGAAGTATTTATAAATAACAATTATTAATTGCTTAGTGTATCATTTATGAAAATGGGTTTTCAATGTCTAATTAATTTATTTTTTTAGCTAGCAAAATTTTAGTAGTAAAGCAGAACTAGTTTGGTGTAGTGGCATATGGACTTAGTCTAGTTGTGTATATAATATAGTCTTAGTAGTAGAAATAATTAGGTCTCTACATCCATCAGATACATCACTAAGCACCTTTTTAATTACCTACATTAATATCATATTGTCTAATTTTTATTTATGTGACTAATTATTTTGTTGTGTTTTTTACCCGATGATCAAATTAGTCATTTATAGTTATGTTGTAAAAAATTAGTAAAACTTAGTCATTTTTAGTTGTTTTGACTAAAAGTTTTAGTCATGTACTCATTTATTTGCTAAATTCTACTAGTGATTGTGATTGGATTTTAAAGACCATTGTTGGCATAACAAGAATTGAGGTTATTTGATCAGTAACATTTTCAATCGAACATTTCACAGTGTTGTCAATTGACCTTCCTCTCTTACTTTCCCAAATGTCTTAGCATGAAGACACTATGAATCAATTTCTATATGAATTGGTTCAATCAGTCTTTCTATAATTGAATTAATCTATTCTACCTTTTCTTTCAGTTCATCTTTCATTGCTTTATCTTTATCCATTTTTTCAAAAATGGTACCAATTACCAATTGTATGTCTCAATTAATCACTACACTAATAATCTTTCACAAATGGTCCTTGGATACTTGATAGTCTTAACTTCTAATTTTTTACTTATCTTTTTTGACTGTAAGAATTACCACCTTTGCATACTTCTCTCCTTTTTCATCTGCTACCATTCATGAAACTATTCTTGCTTTCTTTACGATCTTTGACAAAGGAATTATCAGTGTTTCAAAGTATATCTCCTCAATTTCACAATTTTTCTTGCCTTTTTCATCACTATGGACAATGAATTTAATGTTGTCGTGCTTGAGGAAGAAGGTGGGGCATAAGTTGAAATTGTTAGAAAAAGCATAGTTATAGTTGAATAAGGTATTTTCTTAGTCATGGCACCTTGGAAAGATGTTCAAACTTATTCTTGTTTATCGATTGTATTAGTAGGAATTCTTGGAGAGGATATGAGAGTCAATTCAAGATTAGAGGGATAAGATGAAGCAATATGAGTGATCTCTTGCAATGGGAAAGTAGATGACATGGGGAACATCATATAATTTGAAATAAAAAAATGTTGGCTTATTATTTATTAGTTATTTACAGAGTGAGAATCTATCAACAAGAATATCTTGGGGAATCAAAAGAATAGGAGAAGAAGAGACATTTCAAGTAACGTCATTATACTGTGGAAAAAAATATATCATTGTTGAACATCTCTTTGATTAATTTTTAGTTCAAGAAACTATTCTATCATCAATGGTTGTCTGTTTGGACCTACTTCATCTGCTTTTTCTATTTGATCATGTTGCTTTTAGAACCTAAAAAATTCATCTTCTTTAGGAGGTGCATGGAAATCAACATTCTCAGCATCCACTCCATTGTTCTTGAACCACCTAAGAGCTCTATCAAGTGTTAATCTTGTTATACTTTTAAGAGAAGTAGATTTCTTCTTATCCCAATGGACTATAGGAAATGGCTTTGTCATGATGTTTTATTTTTCAAAGATGGGGTCCAATGTGACCTCGTCATCCACCAATTACTTTGACACTTTCATTATTCTATATTTGACTATTTTTTTGGTGGCAAATCATGAATAGTCTCTAATACTTATTAGTTTCTCATCATTGCAATCCATTAAATATTTCTCAAAATATGGGAGATGATTATATGAAGGTCAAAGATTATGCTTAGTCAATCCCCTAATGTCAAATGCAAATCTAATTTCTAAAGTCTTGAGATTATATGAGACGTGTATTATTCAACTATCTTGGCCTTTATCAGTGATGGATAAGTATACCTATCAATAGAGATTGGAAATTTGACTCATATTTTATATTAGACTTTTAATAACTTATGTGTTTCAGCAAGTTGTCTCGTAATTCATTCAACTCCCACTTATCACTAACTTATCATGGAAGTATATAAGGTGTAATCTCACAACCATAAATTTTCAAATAATGTAATGTTAAAAATTTTATGAAGCAAGTTAACCATCTGGCTATCTCTATTCTGGCTGCTATTAATATTCTCATGTTGAAGAACACCTTTTTAAATAACTGAATGATAAAATTAACAAATAAATCAGTCACCCTTTTGAACTGATGGGAATTTTCCTTTAATTACAATTAGAGATAGAATTAATACACCATTGGCTTCCCAAAATCACCTACTATATGAAATATATCAAAGTATTTTCTCCTCGCTATGACAAAAATAAGATATGAAGTCATATATAACTTTGACACGACTTTCACCTTCATTACTTGTTTATGAATTACATCACTAATCAAAATTTCATAGTTGATATATTAATTATTTATAAGGATTATCCAAATAAATATATATATCAATGTCTAAAATTTATTTAATAATTCACTTCTCATTATCTTGTGCACTAGTGTTATCATGTCATTTATCTCATTTTTGAAATTGAACCTTGAAAAAAACTTAAACATCATGTAGAGGAATGTTTTGGCTTAGTCAACCTTGCATTATTGTATTTTTTAGCACACATAATACTATTGTCATCCCAAAATATTTAAGAGGACTTAGAATTTAAATGTACAAAGAATTCATGATCTAGAAGGAAAAAAAACATTGTCAATGTGCTCTGGAATAAAACTCACTACCAATTATCCTTATGAATCTCTTACTTCCTCTCTCTCTAATTTATAGATATTTTTTATTATCAAGAATTGCTTAGGAGACTATACTAAAATCAAGAATGCTAACACCTATTCCAATCCACTATCAAAAATACTTTAACCAGAATCTATCTTATGCATTGCACTCATTATTTTCCAAAACTCATCTAAGTCAATATGACTTAGATAAGTGTCTATGATATTTCTAACATTGGACTCTATTGATGAAAGAAACGTCATACCCATAAATTGGTACATTATGGTTTTTTTGTCTTTACTTAGAATCACCTTTTCTAGAGTAGAGGATGAAGATGTCAACTTTTATAAGAAAATGGACAATTGGAAAATTTTAATTCAAAAGCTTACTATTTATAAAAATGACAAAATTAAATAATTTATTTAATTAAAGAGAGTTCATACTAATAAGTTAATGATAAAAATTTTTCAAACATTTTTAAATTCTCCCTATATGAAATTGGACTTTTGTTTGACCAACTTCCCTAATTACAACAATTCTTGTTTAATATTTTTGTATTTTTATTTGTCAAATTTCTCTAGAAAATGGAAATCAACTAGATTTTTTTTTTGAAATTTTCATTTTAAATTCTAAAATACTATAACCTATTCCTGATTTGGCCAAAACATTAAAAATCAATTACCAATTGATTTTACCAAAACTTCAAACCAAGGTTAATTTTAAAAGGCCATGTTGTGACAAATGGTACTGATAGAAGACACTACCGAATGGCAAAGGCTGAAGACACTACCAAATGGCACTACCAAAAGACACTACTTAATCATGCTATTAAACGGTATTTCCAAAAAACACTAGCAAACTACATTATCAAAAGATAATATTGAATGACACTACCAAATGACACTATCAAATGATGATATAGTCCTTTGGTTGTAGTATAGGCTATGTGGTTTCATTTCAGCTTATTGCCTATTGGGTGCTTATGTGATATCATGGGGTAGTTATCAAAATTATTTTTTAATGGTTACCCATGGTAGCTTATCTACTATATATATGTGGTGAATTAAAGGGTAAACTAATAAATTATTGTAAATGGTTAGAGAGCTAACCCCAAAATAATCTACATTCCTAAAGTTTAGGCAATTCAAACCTAAATAGTGTCCCTAAAAAATTGGTAAAAACATCATTTAAAAATTGGAATATTTATGAATTAAAGAATATTAGGCACTAAAATTTACCCTACATCAAACCCTCTGAGCTGACCAAAAGAAATACATTTTTTGGCAAAAACATTTTAAATTCTAATTTTTATTTTACCAAAATTTAAACCCTATAAAAGTCTTATTTTTTAATTTTTGTAACCCTTAGCTTATTCCATGAGATCTATTATTTGAAAATTTGGATCTTCTTTATAGAGGTGCCACATAATCGTATAATTTTCTATTTACAAAAAAAGATAAAAATATGCTTTTTTAAATTTATATCCTATTTTGTAATGTCTGTAAAATTCAAAAAAATATCACTTTTTTTATTCTTCCTCCACTCAACTAGTCATACCATTTCAATTTGAGTGAATGAAAACATAAAAACATAAAAACAAATTTTTTATTTTTTACTAGCTCTCCTTGGGCATACAACTATTGTATAGCTCATTTTTTTTTACCAATAAATAGCCAAAAAATGAAATTTAAATTGCCAAAAATTCTATCCAAGTATGTCATATGATTTGCCTTTAGCTGAATGAAAACATAGTTTGTCTATTATTTTATTGAAACCTAGATTATATTGGGTGCAAAACAAACCTACCACTTACTTTCTTACATTATATTTTATTTTATTTACTCAAAATCACCTTTTCCAGAGTAGAGGATGAAGACATCAACTTATATAAGAAAATCAACAATTGAGAGATGTTTATAGAAAAAACTATTATTTGTAAAAAATGAAAAAATGAAATAACTTAAAGTCAAAATAAATTAATAAATTACAATGGGAGTCTATACTCATAAGTTATCCATGAAAATTTCTCCAACATTTTTAAATGCTACCTATATGAAATTCATCTTTTGTTTGACCAACTTCCCTGATTACAACTATTCTTGTTTAATCTCGTAATATTTATATTTGACAAAATTCCCTAGCAAATGGAAATTAACTCAAAATAAATTTTGAAAATTTCATTTTATATTTTAAAATACTATACCCTATTCCATATTCAACTGAAATATTAAAAATCAATTACCAGTTAATTTTACCAAAACTTCAAACGAAGGTTAATTTTTAGAGGCCCTATAGGAAAACCTCTTTTAATTGTTTAGAGAATCTATGTAAAATTGATTTATAGGTATGTAAAATCTTACGTGCATGATGGTGAATCCACCAAGATTTAGGAGGAGTGCACAGACATAGAATATTCATTTTTTTTAAAACTTTTTTGTACTAACATTTGTTTTCACTAAACGAAGGATGTTGAATGGAATTGAAAACTATTTAACCTAATGGTAGAACCAAATAATCAATCTAAAAAACTATGGTAAATGGCAATACCAAAAGACACTACCAAATAGTAATGGTAAAAGACAGTACCAAATGACACTACCTAAAGACACTACCTAATGGTGTTGTTGAATGGTATTGTCATAAGACACTACCAAATGACACTATCCAAATAAACTATTGAATTAAACTACCAAAGACACTTTTGAATGGTGCTACAATCTTTTCATTGTAGTACAAGTTCTATCATTTAATTTCATCATATTGCATATTGGGTGCTTGTGTGATATCATGGATTAGTTTTCAAATTAATTTTTGATGGTTACCCATGGTAGCCTATGTATTATATATATGTACTAAGTTAAAGGGTAAAATAATAAATTATTATAAATGGTTGGTAAGATGACCCCAAAATAATTTGCATTCCTAAATTTTAGGTAATTCAGACATATGTAGTGTCTTTAAAAAATTGCCAAAAAATATTTAAAAATTAGAATATTAATGAATTAATGAATATTCACCACTAAAATTTACCATACTTCAAACTCTCTAAGATAACCAAAAGACACTATTAAATGACACTACCAAAAGACATTATCGAATGGTTATAGTACAAGTTCTGTCATTTCATTTTAGCGTATTGCCTATTGGGTGCTTGTGTGATATCATGTGGTGCTTATCAAAATTATTTTTTTATGGTTATACATGGTAGCTTATGTATTGTGTATATATATGGTGAATTAAAGGGTAAACTAATAAATTATTATAAATAGTTGGTGAGCTGACCCCAAAATAATTTGCATTCCTAAATTTTAGGTGATTTAAACCTATGTAGTATCCCAAAAAAATACCAAAAACAACCTTAAAAATTAGAATATTCATGAATTAATAAATATTCACCACTAAAATTTACCCTACTTCAAACCCTCTGACCTGACCCAAAGAAATACATTTTTTTTAGATTTTTGGTAAAAAAAATTTAAACCCCTATTTTTATTTCAAAAAAATTAAAACCCAATTAAAGTATTTTTTTTTTTTTTAACTCTTAGCTTATTCCATTAGATGTAATCTTTCAAAATTTTGATCTTATTTCTAGGGGTGCCACATAGCCGTATACTTTTCTGTTTGTAAACAAAAGGATCAAAGTATGATTTTTGAATTTTATATCCCATTTTTTCAAGTCCATAGAAGTTCAAAAAATATCTTACTTTTTTTTTAATCTTCTTCCACTCAACTAGTCATACCATTTCGCTTTGACTAAATGAAAACATAAAAATAAAAATTTTATTTTTACTAGATTTCACTGGGTGTATGGTGGTCATTAAAATCATGTTTTTCACAAACAAAAAGCCAAAAAATGAAATCTAAAATGCCAAAAATTCTATCCATGTATGGCATATGATTTTCCTTTAGCTAAATGAAAATAGTGTTTGTTGATTATTTTATTAAAACCTTACTTTTTTGGGGTGCACGACAACCATACTACTTACTTTATTACCCAAGAAAATCAAAATGAAGTTTTGAACTATCATATTTACTATAGAAATGTTGTAAGACATGGCTAAGTGGAATAAATAAGAAAAAAATTGATAAAATTTTTATTTTCACCCCCTTTGATAGGGTGTGCAATCAATCGTACAATTCAAGTTTAAGTAGATATAAGAAAAAGAATGATTTCAAAAATCCATTGTTCCTCTTTTGGGTTTGAATATGGTTCACTTGGATGGGTGAAATAAATTTGAAAATGTTGTTGGGAAATTTTAATGTATATCTTCTTCTTTTCTGATCACTCTTGCATGGCCTTTTTCTATATGAAGAAGAAATTAAAATAACTTATTTTCCATTTTAATCAAACATATTTTAGAAAATGGTGGCTAAAAACAAAAATGGAAATTCAATTTATATTTTGATAAAATTTTCCAAAGTTGAGCATGCAGGTTGGAAAAAAATTAGAAGGGAAGACAATCTTTAATTAGCATGACCCAAGAAAAAAAGCAAATTTTCATGATTGACAAAAAAATAAATCAGATTTCATACAAGTTGGAAAAGGAGAGTTGAATTTACAATGAAAATTTTCACCATTTAAAAATACAATCTCAATATGGAGGTTTGCATTTACATGACTTAGGGCAGTGCAACTTTAATTTGCATGATTTGATAAAATAGAATTTAAAATTACATGGGAATGAGAAATATAAAATAAATTTGAAAATTACACAAAATAAAAAATTGATTATGTAATTTACATGAAAACACAAATCAAATTTACACTTTTTATGAAACTCAAATCAAATTTATAGTTTGCACGGAATTGGGAAATGATTTTTCAAATTACGCAAAATTGTCTAACAAAATTCCAAATTACATGGGAATGAAAAACAAATTTGTAAATTACATGAAACAAAAAAAAATTACAATTTTCATGAAGCAGAAAGAGAAATTTGTAATTTTCACAACTTTTGGAAAATTGGTATGCATTTACACAACATATAAAAAGTTAAATAGATTTTACAATTAACATGAAATGTTAACTAGTTCTTTCATGGGAAGCTCAAATTCATTTCAAAATAGTTCAAGGTTAAAAATATATTTTTCCATAAATTTTTAATTAATCAAGTAGTTTTAATAAATTAATTAAATTTTTAAAAAAATTCAAAATTGTGATGATTTTGATCTCAGGTCAAATATAGCTTTTAATAAAATTTAAATTTCCACATGTTTTTATTTTTTCAAAAATCATGACAACACATCTTTGTAAATTATGATTTATCATGCTTCCTATATACATGATTTTTTGGTTTCTTTCTTTTTTATTATTTTGTATATTTTTTCTAATAGATTTGTAATTTGAACTATACATGCATACATACATACAAACATAGATACATACATACATACATACATATCATCTTTGATCATTATTAAAAAAAACAATACAATCTCCCAATCAATCAAGAATTTTACATTTCAAGGTTTCAATTTATTTACTATTAATTATTATACATGTTTAAACACACTCTACATTGATTTATATATTCTTAAGGACTTACATCTTACAAAAAAAAATACATAGGCATATGTGCATGTAGTTTCATCTTACACATATAGAGAGAGTGAATCTTATTATTTTAAATTATCCATTCACTTTACACCTAAATTACAAGAGATCATATTCTAAAACACAATATATTTAGTTGCAACCACACATTGGTATGCTTATTTCATATTGTCCACTACTTATTTAAATTTATCAAACTGAATAGTTACATAATTATTTAGTTATAGGATATATTTGAAAGTACATATAAACATTGTTAGTTAATACAACTCCTTAGTGCATTATTTTAACCTAATGTTTTTATAATAGTGATGTGTTAATGCAATTTTCAAATTTGTATTGGTTATATACAATCTTATTACACATAGTGCTTATAATGTTATTATTGTTTTGAGATGACTGATTACAGGTATAGTTTATTAAATCCCTCAGCTCAAATGGATAACATTTATGAAAGTATGTTTCAAACCCTTTTATAGATAGTAATAAGTGGAGGCTAGTATCAAAAAATTGTGTACAACATTTTAAAATATATTTTAAACCATTACTAAGGGAAGGATACCAAGAAACAATTTACAGGCTTTAATTGGATAAATATTTAGCTACTTACCCAAAAAATATGGTTGATGGGATCACAAAACATTCAAATAAGTGGTGGATTTATCTCGCACTCATCCAACAAGTGTTCAATTCGAATAACTATAATAAAATGCATTATTTTTCCAATTACAATAGCAATTGACTTGAATATAGAGTAGGTTTATTCATTATTATATTCAGTTGAGTTTTAATTTCAAATTAAAATTTTCAAGTAATCATATCACATATTTACATTGATTATTTGTTTGAGAATAGTCATTTTTTATAGGGACACTATAATTTGTGAAACGAAATCAGTGCATATAGATGCATCAAAAACGCTTCTACTTTTCTTCAAATGGTAAATTAAGATATGCACATTAATTATGTATAATTTTATTTGGATGAATGCATGAATAATTGACATACTCATTAAAGTAGGGAAATTATGTACACATATAATTTTGATACAAGTTTGTTTATTACAATGTTTATGTTTTATTTTATGCATATGGATAATGAGCATGAATTAGAGGCTTTTTGGCGCTTATTTGTGTGTTTTATTTTATCTCCTTCCTCTTTATGGAATCTCATGGCACTATTATATTTTGTTTGTTATTCTACATTTTTTATTTTTCTTATTTTTATGTTTTCCCAACATGCCCTAATTTCTACTAAAAATAGGTTACCTTTTTCTACTTTGATTATTGTATCCCTTGATGTGGTTCAATTGAGTCTCATCTTGATTTTCCATCATTGGTTGCTTTATCACGTATGTGTTTATTATTTTTATTTGTCTTAATTTTCACACTAAATTGGATCCTATAAATCATGTCAATATGTTGAGCACATTTGGGCAAAAAATATGCGTGTATATAAATATCAATTTTTTAAAAGTCAAATATTGACATTGTTTGATCTAATTTTATAAGTCAACCTTATTTTTGTGATGAGGATCATAATCTATTATGATATTTTTTATATGAATTAAAAAAAAAAAAAACCTTCTCCATTATGTAAAATGAGTTGAGGTTTTAAAAAACTTTCATATTTTATAGTAATCCAAAATTGAGTTCTTAACTTCATTTTTTCAAGTACAAGATATTAAGTTAATCTTGATTTGTGTTCAACATGCACAAAACAAATAATGTTGATGCATAAGTGTTGGTTCATTAGATTTGGCACATAAGGGACTGAATGGGCCAAAATTTATTAGTCTCGGAGGTACTATAATTTCTACCTACAGGAAATTAAATCATGTTGCTTGTAATCTGCAGCCAATAAAAATTAGTAATGGATCAAACTAGACAATGCATTTCTGAAGGTCTATTAGGAAATAATAATATTTTATAGATTTCCACGTTACCATAAATAGGCAATAATATATCTATCCTGTAGTGAATAATATTATTTGATTTCCCTTATTTTCCTCTAAGGATTTTCATGAACTGCCCATACATTACTGATATTTATTATAACTACCACATGTAAGTGAGTTATGTGTTGTTGTAGCTAGAATTGACACATGCTATCTATTTAATAGATATTTTGGTATATGATTAACATGTATATAAATCCCTATTCTTGCCTTTGACTCAAAGCTATGTTGGTGTTTGTCATTCATTTTGAAAGTCATTTGGTTATTTTTTCAAAATTTTGTTAGAGATGCATTATAAAGTAGACGATGAATTTTTTCTACCATATAAGCAATATATCATTTGAAAACAACGTGAGTAGAAAACGCAACTGATAAAAAAAACAAAAATGTGATAGATGAGGCTACCTAAATTTGTGTATCAATAACATGATTTAATCATTTTCTCTTCACCAATAGCATGATTCAGTCCACTTCATTTCACTAGTAGCATGATTGTCGTCACCTCAACTCTCTTTACTAGTGAACGATAAACCATATTAAAAAAAGGTTAATGGGCAGAGCCTGGAGGTGGTTTTTTATGTAGAAAATGGTAGTAAGGCATTGGGATAAGGATAAGAGATCACATGTATGAAACGCATGTAAGGATGGAAACCATATACAAAACCATGTGGAAGGGCAAGGTAGTATAAAAGGATAAAATAAATGATGAAGC
The DNA here is from genome assembly GCA_037957365.1 of Torreya grandis. Taxonomy (NCBI): domain Eukaryota; kingdom Viridiplantae; phylum Streptophyta; class Pinopsida; order Cupressales; family Taxaceae; genus Torreya; species Torreya grandis. Next base: position 245,084 of record JARHVA010008002.1, on the reverse strand, counting down.
TCAAGCTAATGTATGGCTAGGTGTGCAAGGGGATGATGTTTCATATCATTTGATTTTTCATTGTCCTAGCTTTGATTCAAATTCCTTATATCATTTAAGATGTTGGCCCATGTCACATTTTAGTTATTTCCAAGCTTGGTCTTAGTGAAATATTAATTTCTCCAAGCCTCTGCCCTTGAATATGCTTTGGGAGGTTGTGAAAACCTATGGTTGAAATACTAATTTTATTTATTTATTTTTTAATCAAAATCTTTGTATTATTTTTTCATGGATCTTTTAATGTAAATTATGTGTTACATAATTCACAATTCTATAGAATCAAAATCTCTCTTTATTGGCCATTAAAATGTATTTTAAATATTTTAATAAATTTTGGTAATCAAATTTCTCATTCTATTATTTTCTTCTTGGCCCAATTTTTCTTGGCCATATTTTTCATTCTGTTATTTGCTTCCTTGCCAATGTCACCTCATAATGAGTTCCAAGTCTTGGCCTTTCATTTTATCTGCTATACAATGCTTGGTCATTACAACTCTTTACACTAGGGACTGATACATATTCATTACAATTAAATTACTCTATGGTACATTTAGCCTAACCATACAATAAGGAAGCTCTATCTATTGGATTAACAATTTAATGCATGATTCACAAATTTAAAAATTTGGGTTTTTGCCTTTCAAATTTAATATTGTAATACCTTTTCATAATACCAGGAGAAATAAATATAACACTCAAACTTTTTGACATGTTAAACCCCTAGCAGATCGTAAATAACAGTCTATTGTACTTCCCTTTTAGGGATGGTGTCTTTATTACAACTATACATTATAGCATCTATAAATTTTGAATAGAGAATATTAATTATGTTTTATATGTTTTCTGGTTTTCCCAACAACATTCAAATAATAATTGTAAATGTAGATGAAAGAAATCAATGGAATGAACAAATTTATAGATAATTGATGAATAATGAAACCATGTTCATTCAACATTAATAAAGCAAATCATTACTACATATGAAATTTTAGGGGTTCATACTTAATCAATATTTAAAGTATAATTTTCTAGCCCTTGTTATAATGGTGGTAGTCTTTGTGTAGTTGATAGTTTAAATGAAATAGAAGAAGACTATTCTTAACATACTATTTTTATATTAATGTTATGCTGAATATTTTATTATAATACATTTTTTATATTATTTTTTGTATATAGAATATGTTGATTTCGATTCAAGTGTTTGAGAAAATGAGTTTGAATCATTTCCATGTAAAATTTCAGATGTGTTTAATGTTTGTGAAACATTTAAATCCATTTTATTTAGTCAAATCCATGCACATCCTATGCAATTTCATTAGTTGTAGATTCATAGGTACAATGTGCATGGCTTTGCTTCATCCTTTCTATTTTCCTTTTGTAATTGGAAATCTGATGCAAATTCTAATTTACACAAAGATGATGATGGCTTCATATATTTCATAAATTTTAGTAGACATAATTTAAAATTATATTCATTCAATCCTACATTAACTTACCACAGGTACTATAGCTATAACGTAGATCTTGTTGCATTACTAAAGTGTGCCTCAAATGAGGTAGGAAATTAAAATATTTCATTTTATACTTGGATAAAAGGGATAATATTACATTATTATAAAAAATACATGAAATAAAAGGCATTCATGCATATTCCACATGGACTCCAAAAGGAAAATCAGTCTAGCTATGGAAAGTATTATTAATAATGGAGATGAGTTACATTTAAATTCCTAATAGAGCCATGTGTTTTATCTTAAATAGGGACTAACAATCCAAAATTAGTTTCCCACTCTTACACCATGTTTGAACTAATAAAAGTACATGAAATGGTAACCACAAAGATAAAAAATTAAATTAAATTAGGTTAATAGAACACAAAACATGTGTATGTTACATGGTGCATAGTGCTAGTAGGAGTCATGAAATGAGTGTGTGGTTTGTGCTCATAAGGCATGTAGGGATCAATGTTCAGTGTGTTGACCGAGCTCAAAAATTAAGAAGCATGTAGTTTAAGGGTTAAATTCAATTTTATTTAATTATTTTAAATTAAGTTTATTCATTAATTTATTTTAAATTTAATTTAATTCATTTAAAATTTAATTATTATTTTATTTGTTTATTTTTTAAATAAAATTAATGTTTAATTCAAAATTTCATGCTTAAGCATTAAATTTTTATGGAAACATATATTTATAGTTTTTGTTTTGGAACATTGTGTTTTGAGTTGTTAGTTGTATTAGGATGCTGACATTGAAAATTTCAAGGTAGAATGCATTTCAAACAAAAGAAGCAAAAATCTTAAAACCTATCAAGTCAAAGCTTAACTTTATTGTTTATAAAATGTCACATTTATTATAATTCTACTTATTTTTAGTTGAACTATGACATTTGGTATTTCTATTTTGCAGAGCTACATAGGAAATGAGACACCCATGTAAGAGTTGTATTATGCTAAAATATGGAACTGGACATCCTCACTTAATGTGGGTGAAAATGGGGCCAAAACATAGGTGATTAATATACATGTAGTGTAGTTTACACAGTAACAAATTGTTGGTTGGTTTATTAGTATAAATTTTAGACTCTTTCTCTATTTTGTATGCCATTTATGTGTTTAGATAGCTCATTCATCCATATTTGTAATGATGTTAGCCTTGAGAGAGATAATTTAAATATCTAAAATCTCTTAGTATTTATTGGATGTGATTTTTTATTACTGGCTTGAGCATCAAGGGAGTGCATTATTCATGATGTTTTTGTCAATAACTAGTTATTACGATAAGGGGTTTTTCAGCCTTTAGTTCCTAAATGGATGCCTCTATTTCTTGAAAGCTTCCTTTGGTGGGTGAATCTCATTGAATTCATTCAACCACTTTTGAAGGGAAACACTTTTGGTTAACATAGTTGACTTATTATATAAATCCAACCATTTATTCTAAAAAGGGGTTGGTTCATTTTACATTTGATTTTATGGTAGAGGAACAAACATTTCTTTTTATTTTTCCTAATTTATTAGTTATATTTTTCTTTAAAATTTTGTTATAAACATTGATTTGTGTTGTTACTGATTGTCATCGACCCAAGTTCTTTGTTTATCAAGTGAACATTCATTTATGTAAGTTTTGTAAGGTTTTGTTTATTTTACTCAATTTATATATGGTGGTTAGGTTCCTAAATTTCAATTTTTATCCTTAGACTCTTACACTATCTCTATATATGGTTATTTGGATAATAACCATGTTAGATGTTAATTTTTAGGGTTTCCTTAAGTTGAGTAAATCAGATCTCAATTTAGTGTAAAATAGACTCATTTTTCCTCTCTCCCCTTATCTTTTACCTTTTTTAATCCATATATTAGTTTAAGATTAGATTCGATATGATAGAAATATTCATCTACATATTTATCTCAATTTCAAGGCCATTTTTATTTTTCACTTACACATTATTGAATATATGTAATGAACAAAAGATAGTAAATTATATGTATTTATTTTATTCAGCCTTCATCTAATATTACTATTTTTTTTATTTGATTTGTGTCCTCCATTGTTCCTTTTGGTTCACTTAGTACCCATATTAACATATATGCAATACCAAAATCATCTCTAATTTATCTAAACTTATACAAAATTTTCCCCTTAAAATAAAATAATTACATATCAAATATAGGGTTAACCTATGGGCCATGATTTGGTGATGATATACCTTAGGAAGACATAGTTTCCTTCTATACTTGAGTTGGTGTGCAAAATGACCTATTATCACTTGTATTTGTACCCTTTGAGGAGATGTAAAGCTCTCCTCATCCAAGTGGCACAATGGAATCACTTTTATGCTTGTGGGTAGCCTAAGGAATGAGGTTAGTCTCTAGATAGGGCTAGTTGTCTTGATGTAACACTTGACTACTACTACTCCTGTTGCTGCTGCTGCTACTGCTACTACTACTACTACTACTACTACTACTACTACTACTACTACTACGACTAACTTTTAGGGGTGTAAAGGGTGAGAGGTAATTTCAAGAAAATATAAACTAAGGAGGTAATACACAAAATCAATTTGATGATTTCTGAAAAATTGTATCCTACACTTAAGACCAAAAGACAAACCAAACTTACACTCCTTCAATATTTATCTTCCAACATCAATGTTACATTCTGAGGTAATGGATGGATGTAAAAAGCTAGGAGGACTAGATAAGATGCCTTAAATGGCACTACTAAAAATAATAACTCACTAAACATTTGGAATATCCTAAATGAATTCACATGACCTATAAAAAGATGCTTTCTAGTTGTAAACAAGGTGAAAGAATGAGACCATATGCAAGGAATCCATAGTCTTCACTAAGAAATATTTATAATCCATGTATAACACACTTGTAAATAGTAATGAAGAGGTAAAACTTATTATTTTTATTTATAAAAATGTATACAAAATAGTATTTATTAACTATACTCAGGTGGAACATCCAATATAATGCTAAAATGGCCAACTCTTATATATATATATATATATATATAGAGAGAGAGAGAGAAGAGAAGTCTAAGGGTAACAAAGACACTTTTAAAGCTAATAAAATTATTTATCCATGCATGAGAAGAGTATCTAGGTCTATCCATGCAAGTTCAAGAGCAACAAGTTTCAATCTAAGTCATCAAAGTTATGCAAAGTGGCCTAAAACTACTTTTTTTGGATAGAAAAATTGCCTTCATGATTAGGCCTATTTCAACATCTTGTAACTAATGAGGTTTAGTAAAAATTATTATATTATAATGGGATGATGTCATAAATTCCTTTTCATACATTTTTCTAATGCTTGGTCTTCTAGAATCACCTAAAAGAGAGCCATCATCATGTGTACTCTAGGAACCATCCTTCTCATGCACCTAGCACACATGTCTTCAAATTTGGCATCAATTATTCATTAAAATATATGAGATAGGTTTAATTAAAAATTTTAATACCATATATGTAATTTGGATCATTATGGGAACCTTAAAATCACTTTACTTAAATATTTCTTCACTTTTCCCTAGCTTGCCCAATATGCCAGATTTTATTGTTTGAGTTGAAGGACGTAGTTGAGACACTTGAGATCTATTTCATGACATTATATTAATATTATGAATTATTAAAAGTCTTAAAATTTCCATCAAACTTTCTTTCATCTCTTAGCTCCACTTGTAGCCAACAAAACACACAAAATAGTGAGAAAAGCCTATTTTTCCCCCATTTTTACAAGTTCATACAAAAAAAAGGTGTGGAGCATCTTGAGGAGGTCCTATACAATTTAAAATATATATTTTTGGCAAAATATTCCATTTTAGTAGCTTTATAGCTCAATTTTTCAAGACTGGTCCTTAGTAACAGTTTAGTAGGATTTTAGGCATATTTTCAATCTTAACGATTGTTCATAAAGTTGGAACATAAAAACTGATAAAATTTTCCAAAAATATTTCCTTTAATACCCCCAATAACATCCCTTAACTCCTTTTTCTCCCATTGATAGCCTCATGAAAGATGTGAGCAATTGAAAATGGCCTCCCAGGCTTGTTTCTCTCTTTTCCACAAGTCTGAGTTGGTTTTAGACCAAAAAATGGTTTTCTCTTGACTCTATTTGCACTCTTAGAGTTTAAAAACCTCTTTAATTGTCTTATATAAATTATCCAAATTATTATAATGTTCATTTCATATTTGAAATGGATGTTATTCACCATTTTCCCTTTAGACTTTGAATTTGCCTATTAGGTTTGACTATAAAGCTTGGAGTCTAGACCATCCTATTAGTATATATGCCTCTTTAATAGGAAATTAATGAACCTATAGGTTTAATACGACTCTGTACACCTTCTATAAATTTCATCCAAGTTTTTCTCATCCAATTTTCTAACCATCTTTCAATATTTATTGGTTTGTGCAAGGGAAAAGTGCCCCTTGTATGAGACAAAATAGGGGCTACTTCCCTTATTTTATAATAAAATTTAGGTGTTATAGGGTATATCCAAGTTTAAATTGTTCATTTTACCAAAATTTATCTCTTACGTAGGTCATATGACCTTCCAACCCTTCAACATTCCAAATAGACTTCTAAAGGAACAAGTGCAGGGTCCAAGACCATGGATTATGTTTTTCTTGATTTGAGACATCTCTGTAGGATTACATGCCATTTTGAGACATTATACATTCTTAATAATATTTTTTTTAAATTTCCACATGTATGAATAAAGTCCCATAGATTCAAACTACTATTTCTCCTTTCAAATTGCTTACTTAGTCATAGTTGACTATAACTATGTTCGATTTGTTTACTAATCCTATATATCTATTTTTTTATGAAATATAATAGTGATAACTATTTATTGATGGTTAAATTAAAGTTATAATGCCACTTTTTTCTATTAATCCCTTTTCATGACCTTCACACTCTTCCTAACAAACTCATGTGTCTTCTTACCCTCATATGATTATACCGTAATGTTTAGGGTTCTTGTAGGTGTTCTTATCTTGAATTAATCCTTGGATCAGCTCATAATCACTTATTAAATTATCCCATAGTCATATAGGATATTTTTGATCCATTATTCACTTCCATGTGCACTACCATTATCCATATTCTTTAATTTACTCACTATCTACTACATAGAATCCTTAATGGTTGTAGGTGTACATAGGGGTGTAAGAAACCCCATAAAATATTTATTTTCATTTCCAAGGATTTATGGAAGTCATTATAGCTTTTATGGGGGTGTTATTAAGTTTTTTTTCATTGCAACTCCTTACAATCCCTTGATTTCAAAAAAATTGGGTTTTTTCTTTGAGGATTGAGACACCCCTGTTCCATACTACCTATAGGTGCATTTGGCATGTTATAGATTAAAACAAAGCTTAATTAATATTTTTGAAACATTCCACTATAATTTTCATTGTATTTATATTCATTGATCATTTATTTAAGCTTACACTATCCCTTAAGACCCTGATTATGCTCTTTATTTGACTGTATTTCTTGTTGTAGATGTATTATCCATACAAAGATACTTGGGAACACTCATGGACTAAGCGTCAACTCAAATTGACCATATCCATTATATTATGCTTATAATTAAATATATGAATCTAACTTATCGATGATAAGGTAATTTGTTTTCTCTCTAGTTTGATAAGGTCATTTGCATCTTGGAAACATCAAACCCTGTAGATTTTGTTGATTGTTCTCAGTGAATTATTCGGTATCTTTGGGGTGTTTACAAATATATTCCACTAGTTATGTACCTTCCACCCTTTTCAATGTTTTATACATATGCATGGGTTGCATGGTATACCAATTTAGGTGTTTGGATCACCTTGAAATCATGCTATATGAAGTCCTAAAAAATCTCTTAGACCTTTGTTTGGCACTTTCATGGGGAAAAGCCCTTAATACTATAATTGAATCCTCCAAGGTGTTTGTATCTTCCACTTGCCCCATTATCATTTCAAAAAAACTTGTGATGGTCCCAAACCTACTAGGATTCCAAAAGGATTTTAATCACTTGCTTCGTGACTTATAAATGGAATCTTAATTCTCTACATTATTACCTGTATATGGACATTTGGGCTACTTACATGAAGTGAACATAAGGGAAATGTATCAAATATTTTTATTTCTTAGTTAATTATCCTCTACTTAATATGTAACATCAAGATGATTTAAGTCTACAAAAAACTTCACACTTCTTCTTCAACATTGAATCCTTCATTAAATCACCTGTAGATGAGCTTCAATGATTGACTTTATGAATCTTTTCAATATGACTACAACAATCCTCTTTCACACCCTTTGGAGGACTTGATTATTATTTTTATTTCTTTTTAAACACATAAAAACTACTTAAAATATCTAATAGAACCTCATGAACAAAATAAAGAGGCTCTTCATACATGATTCAACATAGATATGAATGGAAGGAAGACAGTGAGCCTAACAGACTATGGGCATGGGTAATGCATGACTACTAACCATGAGACATTTTCTTGGATCAAGACTATTAAAGGTGAATGGAGGTTTAGATAGATTTTAAAACGTGATAATGAATCAGAATCCATCTTTTGAAACCATGAGCAAAGCACAAAACTTCTAGAGATGATGAAAACTACCCAAAAATCTAAAAAATATATCCTTATATAAATTGAGATGATTATCATGCCAAAAATACTCAAAAATTTAAACCAATAATGTAATATATTATATTAAATATCTAAAATCCTATCTAAACAATCTCAATAACTAATTTGTATGGACTTGCTTAGAATTAAGCAAAACCACTTAAATGGATGGTTCATAAAAAAAATCCACCATTAATAAAAATTATTATATGTATTTTAATATATATGAATTTGAAACAACCTCCTAAAATCATTCTACCTGAAACCCTTTTTCTTGGCCACACCAAGTGGAAACCTACAAGTCACTTCTTTATGCTAAAAAAGAGATAGAATAGTTTAGGATTAAAATTTGAATTTAAATATCAATAAAGTCATAAATATGAGAATTATGAATATTTATATATTATCCATGGCTTCCTCAAATGTGGCACACTTCCCAATGAGCCATACATGTGTCATTTTCTTCCTTTTCTATAGTAAAATTGACTTTCTTCTAATTAACCTATAAATTTTAAATTTTGTCTATTAATCAAGACATTTTTGGATACATGTGTTAGAAATCACCCACTTGCACTTGTACATTTCCCAAAAAACCTATAAAAGTATTAAATGTACCATTTACACCCCTTAAAATGACTCAAAATGATAAATAGACCTAGAGAACTAATGACCAAACCTATTATAATATAAATAGACCTATCAAACACATTATTATAATATATTATAGCCCATTATGTCTAAAAATGAAGTTTTTTTACTAGGAGTGCCCTATTTTGACGTAAAAGTCAAAATTGGTCAATAATTGGTGACTCATATGGGTAGTATGCCTGCTATACTAGCTAGACTAGTAGCCTTATTAGTCCATTGAGATTATGAGGTCATACTAGTGACTACCCCAAACACACAAAGGGAAATGACACAAACAACCAAGAAAGTAAACACACAAGACAAACACACATGCATAAGAACTTAAGGGAATTAGGAAAAAACCTATTATGTACAACAAGAAAAAAAAACTCCTTTCTAGGATTAAAATTAAAACCTCTTGAATCATCTTCATGGTGATATGAAACAAAGTGCCAAGCATGCTTCTCTTTGAATTGAATGATTTATGGATTAGACATATTCCTTGGCACTTCACTTGATATGATCTCAATTATATAATCCTTGAATTGACATTCACTAAATACATATTCCTCTTAAACATTTTCACATACTTCATATTACTACCCACTGTTTACCTCATGATCATCTTGCATCTCTTTAGTAGGCATGTCTCCAAGAGGATTGGTTTTATGTTCTTTGGAATATTGAGGCCAATAAGAGCTTGCTCCATCTCTCAATGTCTAATGTGTTTATCCCATCTGATTGAGATGATGATATCCCATATTTATTAATTCAAACATTTAATCATCAAATGCATATGCCTCTTGAAAAAATAGATTTGATAGAATGCTTTTCCTTTGCATACTTACTGGTGTACCAATCTTTGATTTTCCTTCTCCATATTCAACCAACTCATATCCTCCTTGAAGAGGAGTACAACTTTCCCTAATAACTTAAAAAAACCCTCTAAATACTAATTAATAACATTTCCATGTTCCTCTATGATGTCTTGCAAAGTGAGAAAAGAATCAATGATCATTTCTTCCTCATCAAATATGGAGGCAAAAGCTTAGGAATTATCCTCTTGTTCATCAAAGGGAGTACCTATGGTGATTTCTTCCTCACAAAAACTCATTATTTTTTCTTTATCATCCATGAATTGAGCATGTTCCTCTTCATTTTCCTTTCTCAAGATAGGTTCTTCAACACAAAGAAAACATTCTTCATCATCAACCAAGCAAAGAGATTAGACATAAGGATTCACCTCTTCTTCGACACTTAATACCTCTTCAAGGATCTTAAGTTATGTCTTAAAATATATTATATGATTTTTATATTAAAAATATTAAATATTTTTAATCTTTTTCATGGTGATGCCAAGATTGGTCACCTTGAAATCATGGGATCTAACCCAATGAGGCTGTCAAGGAGGTAAGGTTTCTTCAAGCAAGACTTATCTTTCTTTATCATCCAGCTAATCCTCCTTTGGTTACCACACCATAGATCCATCAAGGAAAATGGTGATGGGTAAAGGATAAGATAAACTAGTTGGTGGAGGTGGAATGTAGAGCTCAAGGTCATATTGAGAATGCAAAGTAAGATACTCTTTGGGAAGATCTTGAGGAATGGGAGATGGGGTGTGTTTAGGCATAGGATCTTCTTTAGGGTCTAAACCATCCACCTCACCTTGACTTATCAATCTCATATTTTCCTCTAATTACTCTATTTCATTGGCTAGGTTCTCTTGGAAAATCTTCTCTTGAAGTTGATAGCAATCATCATGGGAATAAGGATTGCATGAAGGCTATCATGTAATAAAAGAAGTTTCTTGAAGAAGGGTGGGAGGGACTTGAAAATAATCAACTCCATTTTCCACTTCACACTCTTGTAAAATGCTCCCATCTTCTTTCTTACCTCATGACTCTACTATATTTCTCCACTTTGGAATGTTAGGATTAGATATCTTCTCAATTTCACATTCTTAGTTAAGAATTTTATCATCCTTTCCCCATCATTCCAATATTTGGTTACAACATAGGACATTGGGATTATGAGTCTCTTTTTGAGGTGATGTGAATGGTATGCAAGAGGGAAATTTAGGCTTAAAATCCACTTCCTTTTATGCCAACATAGACTATTTCATATGCATATTAGCTAACTCAATCTACCTATCAAGATTGGCCTCAAACACAAGACCTTTTATTTCAATAATCTCCTCCAATTGATTAGGAAGAAGATGACCTTGATAGGATTGGTTTGGCTAATGAGTAGGGTTCATATATGACTGATATTGAACTTGTGAAAGTGGGTACAAAGGATGATAGGTTTGGTAATATGGCATTTCATGAGCTCCTATATTATCCTCCAAGGAAGACACTAAGCCACTCACATCAAGAATCTCACTTGTGATCCTTTCATAATTGGCTCTCTCAATAGGTGCCCACTCCTTCTTGACTAACTCTAATTCATTCCTCATATTATGTATGGAATGATTAGGAATCCCTTGACCACATCCCCTCCAAGTATAAATCTCCAACATATGCCTTGTAGATCCCAAAAGTACTTGTTTAAATGTCGAAATGTGTTGATTGGAGAAAGGATTAGGTTGACTAGGAGAAAGACCTTGAGAAATCTAGTTATAAGACTGATACAGCTCATGACAAGGGTGAATATGATCATATTAGGACTGATAATGATCATAACAATCTTGACCAAGAATTTGTTCATATTGATAGGAATGAGATAAGATGGGAATTTTTCACCAACTTGTAGAGGACAAAACTAAAATCCTAGGTCAACAATAAATCTTCATTTAAAGAAATAATAGAAAAAAATATATTACCATCAACCTTTAAAGGATAAACTAGTCTGCTTGACTAGCTGATATGTCTTTGGAGTTGCCACTGATGCTTGAAAAGATGCCTCCAAAGGCTAATGTGTTGAAGGAGAACACCAACAATCCTCCAAATCTTGGAACAATAGTCCCACAAAGTGTGTTAAAAACTATTGTCACTTGGATTTTTACCTATTAAAGAGATGCAAATATCTCATCATCCAAGTGGCACATTTGAATCACCTCTAGGCTTAAGGGTAGCCTAAGTAATGAAGTTTGTATCTAGATAGGTCTAGCTCACTTGATGTCCCACTTGACTAATACTACTACTACTACTACCACCACCACCACCACCACCACCACCACCACCACCACCAATAATAATAATAATAATAATAATAATAATAATAAATTTGGGGGGTGAAAAGGGTGAGAGATAACTGAAATCAAATATAAACTAAGTAGGTTATACTCCAACCAATTGCATCCTACATTTAAGACCAAAATACAAACCAAACTTACACTCCTTCAATCTTCATCTTTTAATATCAATGTTACATTGTGAGGTCATAGATGGATGTCCAAATCTAGGAGGACTATACAAGAGAACTTAAATGGAAATAATTAAAATAATAACTCACTCAATATTTTACATCTCCTAAAACACTTAACATTCCCTACAAAAATATGTTTTCCATCTATAAACAAGGTGAAAGAATGAGACCACATGCTAGGAATCCATAGTCTTCAATAAGAAATATTCATCACCCATGTATAACACACTTGCAAAAATTCATGAAGAGGTAAAAATTAGTCATTTTATTTATAAAATGTTATAAAAATGTGTCTGGATTCACCATACTTAGGTAGAGAATCCAATACAATGCAAGAATGGCCAACTCTTATATAGTTTGAGAGAGGGAGAGAAAAATGAAGAGAAGTCCAAGGGTAACAAGGACACTTATCAGGCTAATAAAATTATTTATCCATGAATGATAATATTATATGGATTTAACCATTAAATTTAAAGTGAAAAAAGTGTCAATACAAGTCATCAAAGATATCCAAAGTGGCTTAAAATTATTTTTCTCACACATAAAAATTGCCTTCATGATTAGGCCTATTTGAACATCTTGTATATAATTAGGTGTATTAAAAATTATTATATTGAAAGGGGATTCTATCATAAAATAATTTTCTTGAATTGGTTGAATGATTGGTCTCTTGGAATCACCTGAAAGAGAGCCATCATCACCTGTACTCTAGGAAACCTTATTCTCATACACCTAACACATTTGTCTTCAAATTTGGAATAAATTTTTCATAAAAATATTTGTGATAGGTTTAATTACAATTTTTAATACCCTCCATGATGTTTTAATAATTTGGTGCACCCTAAAATCACTTTACTTGAGGATTTCTTCCCTTTTCTCTAGCTTGCTAAATATGCCAGATTTGACTGGTTGAGTTAAAGGACCTAGTTTACACACTTAGAATTTATTTCAAGATATGATATGAATATTTATAGTTATTAAAATTATTAAACTTTCCATAAAACTTTTTTTCATCTCCTGACTCCTCTTGTAGCCTACACAACACACAAAAAAGTGAAACAAAGCTAATTTTTCCCCCATCTGTGTAACCAAAATTGTGTGGAACAGACTAGGGAGTTCCTATAAAAGTTCTGATAGATATTATGGGTATGCCATTTTATTATCTTTACAACACATTTTTTCAAGACTGGTCCTAAGTAAGGGTTTATTAGGGTTTTAGGCCTATTTGTGGTCTTAACAATTGTTCATAAAATTGGGATGTCCAACTTGAGATTTTTTTAAAAAAATATGGCCTATATGACCTTTTATAACACAACCTAAATCCTTTGGCTCCCATGCATATTCTCATGAAATATGTGATCAATTGAAAATGGCCTCTTGGGCCTGTTTCTCTCTTTTTCACAAGTTTGACTTGGTTTTAGACCAAAAAGTGGTTTTCCCTTGAATTCCCTTGCACTATGATAGTTTAAAAACCTATATAATGATCTTATATACACTCAAAAATTCATTATAATTTTCATTCCATGTTTGAAATGGAATTTATTCACCATTTGCCCTTTAGACTTCGAATTTGCCTATTAGGTTTAACTACAAACCTAGGAGTCTAGACCACCTTGTTAGTATATATGCCTCTATGATAGGTAATTAATTATATTATAGGTTAAATACAACTGTATACACCTTTTATCAATGTCTTCCAAGATTTTGGCTCCAATTTTCTAACCATCTCTCAAGATTTGTTGGTTTGTGCAAGGGAAAAGTGCCCCTTGTCCGAGATAAAATAGGGGGAAGTTCCCATTTTTATCATTAAATTTAAGTGTTTTAAAGGTATTTACAATTATAAAGGTTACCTTTTACCAACATTTATCTCTTAATTAGGTCATATGACCTTCCAACCCTTCAACATTCCAAATAGACATGTAAAGGAAGAAGAAAGTGCAGGGTCAAAGACCATGGATTGTGTTTCACTTGATTTTAGACCTCTTTGTAGGCTTCCATGCCCCTGTGAGACATTATACATGTGTAATAATAATTTATTCTACTTTACACACCTCCCAATAATGTATCATAGCTTCATACTACTATTTTCCCCTTCAAACTGCCTGCTTAATAACAATTGACTGTGACTCTATTTTATTTATTTAGAAATCTTGTATGTGTAATTTTTTTATGAGATATGACATTTTAAAATAGTTATTTAGGGTTAATTTTAATTTATAATTCCATTTTTATGTATTCATCCATTTTTGTTACCTTCACACTCTTCTTAACAAACTCATGTCTCTTCTTACCCTCATATGACTGTACCATATTATTTAGGGTTCCTATAGGTGATCTTATCTTCAATTAAGATTTTTATCATTTCATAAGCCCTTCATACATTCTCCCATACTCACTTAGTATTTTTTGGATCCATTCTTCACTTCCATGTGCACTACCAATGTCTTTACTCTTCAATATTGCTCACTGTTTACTACATAGAATCACTAATGGGTGTAGGTGTACATAGCAGTGTAAGAGACCCCATATAAGCTTTATTTACATTCATATGGATTTATGTAAGTAATTATATCCTTGAGAGGGGTGTTATTAGGTTTTTTTTCATCATAACTCCTTATTAGCCTTTGATTTCACCAAAACTGAGCTTTCTTTGTGAGGACTGAGACACCACTATTCTATAATACATATAGGCATATTTGGAATGTTATAAATTAAAAATAAGGTTAATTACTCTTTGTGGAGCATTCCACTATAATTTGTATTTACCTTAGATTAATTATGCATTTTTTAAGCTTAGACTATCCATTAAGACCCTAATTTTGCTCACTATTTGATTGTATCCCTACTGTAGATGTATTATCCATACAAGGATACCTAAGAACACTCATGGACTAAGCATCAACTCAAACTAATGGTCTCCATGCCATTATTATTACAATTCAATATATGAAGCTAAATTATCCATGATAAGTTGATTTATTTTCTCTCTAGTAGTTTTAAAATGTCATTTTCATCTTGGAAACATCAAACCTTATAGATATTACTGATTACTCTCAATCATTGCTTAGGCAACTTTGGGGTCTTTATAGCTATCCTCCCTTAATTATCTAACTTCCCCCCTTTTAAAGCTAGTATACCTATGTATTAGATGCATGGTATACCAATATAGGTTTTTTTATCACCTTGAAATCATGCTTTATGAAGTCCTAAAAGATTTCTTAGACCTTTGTTTAGCACTTTTAGGGGGAAAAGCCCTGAATACTATAATTAAATCCTTCAAGGTGTTTGTATCTTCCACTTTCCCAATTAGAATCTCAAATAATCTTGTCATGGTCCCCAACCTAATATGATTCCAAAAGGATTTTAATCACTTGCTTCATGACTTATAAATGTAATCTTAATCCTCTGCATTATTACCTATAGATGCACATTTGGGATACATACATGTAGTGAACAAAGTAAGGGCATTGTATCAAAAATTTTACTTTGTTAGTCAATTAGCCTCTACTTAATATGTTCAAATGGAACATAAATATTCCTTCATTTTAAAAAAAACATCACACTTCATATTCAACATTGAATCATCCACTAAAGCTCCTCTAGATGAGCTTCAATGACTATTTGTATTAAGCTTTTCAATATGACTACTACATTCCTCTGTCACACCCTTTGGATGACTTGATCTTGTTTGATATTTATTCTTATACACATCAAAACTAATTTAAACATATAGTAAAACCTCATACATGATTCAACATATATATGAATGGAAAAAGAATAAGGGAAAGGTTGTGAGCATGACAGACTATGGGTATGGGTAATGCATGACTGCCAACCATGAGAAAATTGGCTAGATCAAGAATATTAAAGGTGAATGGAGGTTGAGATAAATTTGAAACATGATAATGAAACAAAATTCATCTTTTGAAACCATGACCAAAGTACAAAACTCTTGGAGATGATGAAAACTGAAAAAATTATATGTTTCTATTAACTGAGATGATTAGCATGTAAAAAATACTCAAAACTTGAAAAAAATCTTGTAATACATTTGATTACATATGCAACATCCTCTAGAAACAATATCATCAACAAATTTGTATGAACTTGCTCATAATGAAGCAAAATATATAGGGTTCACAGATTTACAAGTAGATTTGTACAATCCACTTAAAATGGATGTTTCATGAAACACAACCATCATTCCTCAAAATTTTTACATTTATTTGAATGTATATAATTTTAAAACAACTTACAAAGATAATTCTTCCTAAAACTCTTTCTGTTGGCCATACCAAGTGGAAACTTGTAAGTCACTTCTTTATGCCAAGAAGGATGAAAAAGAGATAGAATGGTTTTGGCTAAAAATTCACATTTTCATATCAATAAAATCATGAATATGAGATTTAGGAAGATGGAGATATGTTCCATGGCCTCCTCACACATGACATGCTTCCTAAGGAGCCATACATGTGTCATTTTCTTCCTCTTCTTTAGGAAAATTAACTTTCTTCTTATTAACTTGCAAATTTTAAATTTTTCCAGTTAATTAAGACCTTTTTGGATGCATGGGGAATTAAATCACCCATTTAAACTTTAAAATTTAATAATAAACATGTACAAAGCATTAAATGCACCATTTATACCCCTTAAAATGACTCAAAATAATAAATAGACCTAGAGAACTAATGACCAAAGTTATTATAGAATAAATTGACTTTAATTGACCTATGAAAAAATTTATGAAAATATATTATATGCCCCCCCCATGCATAAAAAGTAATTTTCTTACTAGTGGTGCCCTATTTGGACCTAAAAGTCAAAATTAGTCAACATGACCCATCAACATATTAGCACTAGAAGGAGTGTTGAGCAGATTATTTTCATATTTTTGATTTGTTACAATATTATGGACATGATTTTAACTTTAAATGTTTGGGTGTGTGACTAAAAAACAAACCAATTGGTTGGTAGGAGATATAAGTATTTCCCAAACCCACAAATGGATAATTTGGGCTAGGTGGACATAAATACTCTTTGAACCTTCCAGGAGCTACACATGACTTGTCCAAGAATCCTAATTTTTTTAAACACATACATTGTGGGATTTGAAAATTTGAACATCATACTCATGTGTTCCAATATTCCATTATCTATACTCATATCCAACATGTGGATGTGGGTTACCACTTATTTCCTTATTCCCTAGACGAGATTTATTTTGGTTGATACCTAGATTTGTTATATAGATACATAATCTTGTAGAACACATTTTAAACTTTATTTTTTGATCATTTGAGAGTGCTTAGCGACCCTACTATCATATATCATCAAATGTATGCTACCCTTGGATATCATAATGAGTCTATGATCATGTTCAATAATCACTTTCATAAATTATCCATGAGGTTGTAATACCTATTCCTTCAAACATAAATTGAGTCCATTAAGATTTATTTAAAATCATTAGATGTAATTAATTCTATTTTTATCAAAATAAATCAATAAAAGTTCACATATTTGGCATTTACATATCATAAATCCATCATTGTTTAAAAATAATTGATGACACATGGATATGGTAATGATCCATTTATTTCATTAGGATAGTTTGGTGTATACCTCAAACTCCTTCGAGTTTCATGCCTATAAATCATCCAATAAGTAATTATACACCTTCAAATCACATGTTTCATCAAACATACAATCAATAAAGCCTCCCTATAATAAATTTTAACATCATTATTATATGGGATATAAGTAGATATATTAGTTTAACATGTAATTAAAATGATATTTTACCTTATTTCAATGATTAAATTCCTTTGAATACTATTGATAATCAAATTTCATGTTTCAAATAAATTTTATATCAATATGTACAAAATCTGACCCATTAGACTATGTTTACAGGATCATAATTTGAAATTTATGAGATGGAATTCTAAACAAGAGATGAATTAGTTATGTTTGTCAAAGGTGATGCATTTAATAGATAATAAAATGTCCAATAGAGTAATATAGATGACAAACCTCTTGTGATCAACTCAACGATTATATTCAAGAGGTAGAGTTGTTAGATTAATTATTTTCACCTAAAATAATTTAATCATGTGTTGTTGATCCTACATTTTAATAGTTAGTCTAAGATGAATAACATGATAAGAACAATGGGCAAGTGTTCCTCTCTATAGTGGAAGTGTTCAATGTAGAAGTGAAGACTCTTCAACCTAGAAGTATAAGTGATGAAGATGATTTAACAAGGTTTTAACCTGAATATAACTGAAGTCAAGACAACTTGGCTCATAGTTTAGGTGATGTATACATGAATGTCACAAAAAATAATCATTCACAAGCCAAAATCAAGGCCAAAAATAATATAAATCAAGGTGGAATCTATACACCATTCCCATGTCAGGATCAATAACAAGAAATTAATTTTGTAATCATATTTTCCTAGAGAGAATATTTCTACTAGGTTTGAGATACCATATACTTTAGTATGTGATAATACCCATGTTTCTTCCACTTCAAAATATTTTATTTGGGTCAAGGTATTTATCAAACCTATTTATTATCCAAGTAATGGTAAGATATGGCTAAATTTGAAGGTATAAATCTGTTAAATCTTATTGAAAAAATAATAGAAAATATTATATGGGATTTTGGGCATCATAGAAAAGGTTAAAATTTTCATAAATATGAAATTATTTGATATTGTACATAATTTAAATTTTTTAAAAATTTCATTTTTTTTGTTTTATTTTGTATTTTTGTTTTTATTATCTATTTTTATTTTTACCCTATTTTTTTATTTTTTGTTTTTGGGTAGACTTAAATATTTTTTTATAACTTAGATTTAATTACTTTTTTAATCATGTGGTTACCTTATTGATCATATAAATTAAACAAGTTCTTTGTCAATTACTGACAGTGATGATTTAATGCTTAAGTATTCTAGTAATTTGTGATGTAAGATATTATTTTCAAGTTCAATTTTAAAGGTATGGTTTTCCCCATGAATTATGGATTTGTTCATGACAATGCGAGCTTCAAAAGTTGATTTTTGAATATATTATCTCAAAACCATGTATAATATATACACTTTAATGATTTTTGGGTTTGACTGGATAAAACAGTTGAAAAAAAATCTAAAGTGAAAATGTTATATTTTTACCTCTCGATTTCCATGGCATCCCTGACTTAGAATTGATATTACTACACACACACACAGACACACACACACACACACACACACACACACACACACAATTACTTACCTACCTACATACGTAGTCTAAAGAGTTCAATTTTTGGGTCCTTTAGGTAACTTCTACCATGGGTATATATCTCTAGATAGTAGTACATATATTATTTAAGTGAGATCAAAAATAAATCTACTAGGGTTAATGATACCTAGCTGGAAGTCGATTAACATCCAAGTGAACATTTCAAGATAAAATTAACTAGCTCACTAACATTGGATGTAGTAATTAGTATTTGAAAATTTGGAAATATAATGAATGTACATGCACATACTAGTCAATGTAAATATATGATTTCCTCTTGAAACCATTCCTATTTTACCCTTTCATGAATGTGTTCATGTTCCATGTGCTATCTGAACTGGATATTATGGATTCATAAAGATGTTTTTTTAATTTCAAAAGATGTGAGAGTATTTTCTAGAAAAGCTTCCATTTGTTGTTGTTTTCACAACACACCCTAGTTTTTATGAAAATCAACACTCCTCTTTTATCTCTGATTTTGATCTCACTTGTTACGATCCAATAAAGTCTCACCTTAGTTTTGCATTGATGGTTTCTTTGAGATATCATATTTTTCATTTCAAATTAGGTTTGAAAATTAATTTTAGTTTGTCAAGCATGTTTGGGTGACAAAGATTCATATGTATCACTTCTCATAGAAATGACTTTGTCACATTGCTTGATATGGTTTTTATAAATTAGTTTTATTTTCTAATTAGTTTCATATCCCATCCTAATGTTTGAAGTGTATAATAAAATAATGAAACCTTTTTCATTTTTTAAAGTGAATCAAGGTGATAAACTTTCATAGTTTACATACAACCCGAAAATGAGATTTTCACCTTCATTTTGTAAGTGAGAGTTAAATGTTAAAAAAGGGTGAGTTTGTCTTGGTTTGTGTCAATGGGTGCAAAATGAGTCATTTTGGTGCATTATTCTTGGTGCATAATAATTGGTCAAAATAGGACAAAATGGGCCAATAGTTATTGCATTAAAAAAGTGTGCCTAAAATAAGGTGGGAAAGTAAAATATTTTATTTTATGCCAACTGTGCATGGGCCAAAAGGGGAAAAATACATTATTATAAAAAATACACAAATTAAAAAACATTCACACATATTCCACATAGAATATAAGATAAAAATTAGTTCATGTATTCCTAGTATGCTTGTGAATGGGATGAGTTACATTTAAATACCTAATCGATTATCTTAAAGAGGGGTGAATAATCAAAAAATAGATTCCACTTTTGTACCAAGTGTGAACTAATAAAAGGTAATGGAACAATAAGCTTAAATTGCATGAAATAAATTAAATGAACATGTTAATCATGCATGGTATATTGTTTCTTATTGGATAGGGTAAATCAATTTTGACCAAAAATATGAAGTAGCATGGGACATAACTAGGACCCATTCCATGTAATGAAATGAAAGGAAATACAAGTGATAAAAATCACAAAGAACACCAACTTTCAAGAAGAGAAGAAAAAAAAATCTATTAATTTTAGCTGAAACCATAGAAAGCTGCTAAATCAAAAGGACAACATATAAATACCAAAATTAACTAAAGGTGGGAGCTGAAAAATGCAACACCCAAGCCAAGGCCTTCTAACCATCCTTCAAAAGGGATTATGATTCCCATCACCCTCTTCTAAAGAGATCTCATAGGCTCCATTAAGAACCATTACTGATGAGAGAGTGTGCTTCTACCGTTACGAATTTTACCTCCAATCTACATACTTTCTTATTTGAAAAGACACCAACATCTATGTGACTCTTAGAAGATGTGGAAGGGGAACCAAAGAAGAGTCCCTTATATGAAGAAGTGACAAGGAGGTCAGATTATCCTTTAAGGGATATTTTTTGAAGGGAATGGTTTGTGATGTAGAAGGGGTTTCCTTCACACATTGAGGGAGAGGGGAGGGAGGGTATTGGGTATAGGCCTAGGACAACCCACAATAGTTTTAGTCAACCCCACCTTGTGGGATAAAGGAGGGTGGTAAAACTTATCATGATTATGCTATTTAAAGCTTGATTCAAGACCCCATCTTTCTTCTTCCATGAAAGTTGAGGATACTTAATGTTCTTAGAGGGGTACCTAGTAATATGATGACCAAGGAGGTGATAATGGAAGTAGTAGAAGGGGATGCCTTCATAATCAAGATGTTGAGCCCATAAGCCTTGAGAAGAAAGAAACTTCACCAAAAAAGAGGTTAGATTAAATAACTCGATAAAGGCAAAAACAAGGACAAAATTAAGGATCTAGGAGGTAGGATCAATTTTCATGAAAGAACTAGCATTATCCACCAAAAGTTTGATAAAACACTCATTCCTCATCATTAGAGGAATGAAATGATGTCAAATCCACATCAGTAAATTGTTAATCATAATTAAATTAATTTATAAGAAAAGGTTCTAAGGGTAGAAAAAAAGGACATAATGGTTGAAGAAGCATGGACCAGAGTACCATACAAACTCATGATTTTATGGGTTATGAAATTCCACTTGGAAAAACACATTACATAGTATGGAAAAAGAGGTAGGATCGATGGAACACCATTACTTAGAGGCACATGAAGAGAGTCTCAGTGGAGAAGCAGAAGACCTTTCATATTTTTCCAATCAAGGATTTTCATCCAATAGTGGCTTCCATCTCCACCAAAGGAGGGTTGGGGATAACTAGCTTAGGATCTGATGTAGCAACCCAAATTAAAAAATTGCTAATTAGAATTTTTATAGTAGAGGATGAAAAAAATAGAGAGGATGCATCCACTAGAAGAGGGGTAGTAGAATCAGAGCTTGAGGGGATCTAACATTTGCAAAAATTAGTGCAATAACGAAATGGGTTAAGAACATTATTATAATTTGCATAAACCTAGTGAGGCTTGGGTTATCCAAATTCCATATTAGAAAAATCATCCTTAAGAGTGGGAAGAGGGATATGAATGGCATGGGAGAGGGTAGTATCAAAAGGGCACCAACTAGAAAGACCCTCAAAAGGAGCATCAGTACGAATAGGCTAAATAAGTGGGGAGAACCAATGAGTGGTGAGTTCATTAGATCTATAAAAGTACGGGGGATAGCTAATCTATCCACAAAAATTTTTTATATATATATATATATATATATATATATATATATATATATATATATATATATATATATAACCATATAAGAGGACAAAATAGGGAGTGTTAATTAAGTTGGGTTATAACCATTGATGAAAAGGACACCATGACCCCATTAATCAAATGGAGACCTTTACATGAAGAAAGGTAACACATTGATTAGGGAGAGTCATTATCCAAAATAGGAGCATGGGAAAACTCATTGGCATTACCAATACAAAGAAACCCTTTCTATAGTCCATGAAAACCATTCCTAGATTCATCAGTGAGCTTATTGGTCATGTCCACACCATCTGAGTGCATAGGAAGTGAAACATTTACAAGCTTAATTTGGTGTGAACAAGACAAAGATTTTAAATTGCATCATCATTTCCCTTAACCTGTATCATTCCAAGGGGGAATAGAGTGGATAGAGAGGTCAATTTCATAGGTATGCATAATAGATGAAATGTATAATGACTTGTTGCACACAAATGTGCATAGGTTGAATAAAAAAATTAGTATTTGCCCATTTACATTTACCTTTTGCATAGTATATTGTTAATAGTGCATAAAACATACATATTATACATGATGAATGAGGGGTGAAAAAAAAACTATAGGAAATGCCAAGTGGGTATATAAAGTGCAGATAAGGTCATGAGGGTTGTACTTAGTAGTGACTTAATTATTGAAAGATCTTTTGGGGTAGTCTTATGTGTGAATATAAATCACCAAATGAGTGTACTCTATGTTAATTAAATTTTTTAGGAATGTAAATAATAAATACAATAAAATCTAGGATACCTACAAGAGTCATGAAATAAGTGTGTAACTTGTGCTTGCAAGGCACATAGAGTATATGTTCATATTGTTAACTGAGCTAAAAAATTGTGAAGCATGCATTTCAAGTGTTAAAATTAATTTAATTTAAATATTTTAAATTTAGTTTCTTAAATTACTATTCTTAATTAAAATAAATTTTGAATAAATTTATTTTAAAAATTGAATTTTTATTTAATTTTATCAAATTTATTTAAATTTAGTTAAAACAATTTTTTTCTAAGAAATTTAATGTTTAATTTAAAATTTCTTGTTCAAGCATTAAACTACATGGAAACACATATTTCCTCATAGCTCTTGCCCTAGAGTTTTATGTTATGCATCTTTAGTTCGATTGGGATGCTAATGTCTTGAACTTCATGGTGGTATGAGTCTTGCATGGAGGTCTTAAAACCTGTCATATAATAATTTAATTATGGTCTTTCTAGAATGTCACATTTATTACAATTTTTTTATTTTCAACTAAATTGTGACTTTTGTTTTTTTTATTTAATAGATTCATATAGGAATGGAGACATCCCTATAGGATGAGTATTCCAATAAAATATGAAGCTATCCATCCTTACTTAATGCAGTTGAAAATGATACAAAAATAAATGAGATAAATATACATGTAGCAAATTTATGTAGAAATAGAGAGTTAGCTAGTTTTTAAAACATAAATTTCAAATTACTATTCCATTTTTCATGTCGAATACTCCATTATCGAGATTATTCATGCATGTTATTAGTTATTCTTGTATAGAGTGGGATAATTACAAGATCTAAAGCCTATCATCTTTTTTTGTGGTGCGATTTTGGTTTTGTTGGGACTAGAAAAATGGAAGTATAATGTATATTATGAATTTATCAAAAACAAATCATTTCCATATACATTTTTTGGCCTCTAGTGATTGCATAGAATCCTCTCTTCCTTGAAATCCTCCACTTGGTGTGTGGAACTCATTTAATTTCTTAAAGCATTTTTAGAGAGAAATCCTTTTGGTCAACATGTTACATATTGGTTTGTCTTATGTTAGAATAAAGGCACATGTATATTATTATCACTATAAATCATAACTAATGATAGTTCTTATTTGATCAAGGATTGATCTATGCATTATTGGTTAATGGATGTATTTTTATTCATGTTAATATTGTTATCCTATGTTGATTACCTTTTTTACAATTGAACTATCTTGTACAGTTTGACCTTATGGTTAATGTATTAATCACCTCAAAAATGGTTCAGGCCTAAGTTAATGTCACTTTGGTAATTATATTATCTCTCCTATAATTGTGGTTTGGACATTTATTACCAAGCTATCTATGATATTTTGTGATTCACAGGAGGTTGGCATTAGAAGTTAGCCAATTGTGCTTGATATCATGGTACTCTAACCTTGCAAATGTTTAATATTGCTAAAAAAACACACATTAAATGTTAAACATAAATAGTGTAATGTCAAATAATATGCCATTGTTAGTTGTTTATTAGAATTTTATAGTATGTTATGGCATAGTCATCCAATAATGAACTTTAGAGGTGAAATAGTTGGTTAATTAATTATGTTATCTTAAAATGTGACCTTTAATTGGAATGGAATAACTTAGGCTAAGTGTATAACTTAATTACCTTAGGGTATGTTCCTAAGAAGGATAAACATGAGAATCCCAATGCACTGGGTAAAGGAATTCATTCCTTAGATTTCAATTAATGAATTATCGATAAAGAAATAATAAGCTTGGTAGGGTTTTAAGAGTCATGAAACTCACATTTACCTACCATAGCATTCAAAAGGCTTGATCATATGATGTAAGAAATGGCAAATCAAAGGAGATTACTTATGGATATCTTGATATGGTTATAAACATGCATGTTTCTCTTTTTCTTGATAGAAACTTTAATAATTAAATCATTCTTTGATGTATGAAATTAGTTTGTAAATCCTACCTAGGATATAGGCCCATATGGTATAATTTGATTTGCCATAAGAGCCTATGAAATGCCATAGGTAGAACTAAAAAATATGCATCCAATTCTTCCTTTTATTTTTTTTTCTCTATCTTGATAATTGCTATTGTTTCTAAATTATGATTACTTTTAGTAATATGTTCCACATAGTTAAAATAGTTCTCGTGTTGAATAAATTCCATAATGTATTAAGTAGGTATATTATGTCATAATAGCTTATTTTTTTTTACCTTGACGATATTTAACTACAAATTGTTTTGCAATATGTCTCAAATATGTCTTGGCAATTATTTGAAATAATTCCTCAATGAATTTTGGTTGTTTATTATTTGTCAAATTACCTTGAAGATACTTGGCTAAAGTTTTTTCACATGTGTTAATAACTATTAGATGGAATGCCTCAATGAATTTTGGTTGTTTATTATTTGTTAAATTACCTTAATGATTCTTGTCTAGAAATTTATTGTCAATATGTCTCAAAGACATGTGTTGTTAATTATTTGACTATTCATTGCTTATTGTTTATCGAATCAACTTAAATATACTTGGCTGAAAATAGTTTCTCAATATGTCATAAAGACTTTTTTTGGTAATTATTTGAAAAAATACCTCAATGAATTTTGATTGTCTGTTGTTTGTCAAATTATCTTAAAGATATTTGGCTGAAAATTATTTTTTGATATGTACCTTAGAGACATGTGTTGGTAATTAATTAACAACTTTCATCAATGAGATTGGTTGTTTAGTTTTGGTAATTTTTGGTAATTTTTTATTTATACGCTAATGTAAATCGATAAATGCTTTTTTGATACTAATACACAATGTACTAAGGTTGGAAATATTTTCAAATTTGAAGGTAATATTTTATGATTAGTAGCCTTGTATAGTTTCTTCAATTTCAAATTGTTATTAGTAAATTAAATTATATTATGATAATTTGATGGGAACTCATATAAATCTATTGTAAGGAATTATATTTAGATCAAATAGATAGCTCAGTTATGAGCACTAGTATGATGGTGAAATAAAGTCTTTTTTTTTTGTCAATTAGCATTGCTCTTCTAATCTATCAATTTTGAAAATATTATAGTCTATGATTGTCTAAGCCTAAATCAGCTATACACGATTTTAGTTACTATGATTTTAGTTATTTTATAAAAGATTCATCCAATGATGGGGACATCCATAATTGAAGACTAGTTGATTGAGCACATAAATTCTATTGAATACTAAACTCAATATGAAAGCAAAAAATGAACACTATGTATTCAAAAATACCCTTGAATTGCATTTCCTTATAATTTCATTAGTGAATAGTTACATATATAGATGGAAGATAGGTTAATATTAACCTTACCATTCATGTGGTACTAACTTCCATAAAATAGGAGGAATAAATACATGAAGTTAACAACATCATACATGTGAGACCAACTTCCACAATAAACACAAAAAGCACACAACTAAGTAAGTTAAATAGAAGTGTAAAGTAAAACTACAAACCAACACCTCCTTAAGTGTTTCTTAGATGGATAAACGAAACGGGTCTGAGAAGGTAGGCTTGATGAGGTACCCAAATAGAAATCAACTCTCACAAAGTAAAGAAAATAAAAAACCCTTAGGAAATACTCCTACCACACCTTATAAAAAACATAAAAAAGAATAAGAGAGTGAGATAAGATCCTTCCCTCCACCCCCCCCCCACACACACAAATATATTTCTGAAGTAATCCATGGTCCAAGTATAACTCACAATATGACCACTATCGATAATGAGATCCTTCTTGAAGACCCTAAAATATCCATATAATTTGAATAATGTTTACCATTTGCCAAAGGAAGAACATGATGTGTGTACTAAATTTGTTTCCATTACACAATGGTAGATGAGGTTTAAAGTATGAAAAACTCTGAATATGGTCCAAATTTGATGCGTGGCATATGTATAGTAAGATCATGCATAAGAACAAAAGGTAATGCCACTAAAGTAAACCTATCAAAAGAACAACTTGAAAAATTCACTGTGAAGTGTATAGCATGGCTCAAAAACTCTCAAAATAGAAGAAGACACTATAGGTAAGGCACATGGATCCACATAATAAATATCCATAATAAGAGATGTGATGTAAAATCTCTAAGTGTACTCTCATTAGAAATAGTAGTGTCCTCTAAAGTACAAATGTGTCATGGATCTATTAAATAAATTCCCTAAATAGGAATGAATGTAGAATCTAAAAAAATATAGTTAAGGTTTCATAGAATCTGAGCCTATAATTATGGATTGATAGAAGGAAGAACATTATCCATAAATAAAGTGTCATCACAATAAATATAAGTAGGAAGAGAGAGTAAAATAATATTTAAAGAGATACTATAAAGATGAGGAGAAGTGATATAAATATTATCAGGGTCTCTAAAAAGAGACTGTAGAGTGCTCCAAATAGTGGAGGGACACTCTGTGTGCTAAACATGGTGGTGTAGATCCCATGAAATTTATATCAATAAGTGACCATAGACACAGTCTCAAGAATTGTCCTAGTCATTATATTGATAATGATTAGTGGGAAAAATAATCTATCCATATAAAAATGAAATAAAGTCTTGGTTCATGAGCAAGCATTCTATGTACATCCACCATGAAACATAATTTTTAAGTCAAAGAAAAACCACATGTTTAGAATCAATTCTCCTTACCTAATGATATCTCTCAGGTGGAGTTGATATGACTGAGAGAAGACACCAAATATTTTTAATTAGAAAACATTTCACAAGTGACAATGTACGCTCAGTGAATGGATGTAAAGATCAATTGATAATGTGTCCAATAATGAAAGAACAATCAATGTAGTGGTCACCAAATGGTTAGATGTAAGTCAAGGAATTTATGTGCACATAAGAGAGAATTTAGGCCACATAAAAAACCCAAATAAAATTAGTAATGACCCCACTTAAACATTTCAATTACATAGCACAATCAATGTTAGATAATAAACTCGACTACGAATGCATTCAAGAGAAATCAATGTTTTTGATGTCAAAACTAAGTAGCATATGTGATATAAGTGAAATAAGTCAAGGAAGATGTAGAGATCTACTCATAACACATCTAAAATGAGAATGAAGAAATATGTGGAATAATGAAGGAGAAGAATAAAGTAGTTTTACTTATGAGTGGGTTCCACCACCTGCTAAACCATGCCTTACCTTTATCTTCAACTACAAACATATGAGGTATGACCAAGTAATGAAAATTTTAGGATATCCTTATTAATATATATCCTTTACAATATTTTTTTAATATTAAAATAGAATAAAATACACTATATTGTTTTTATATAAATTTAAAAGAACAAAAAATCTCCATAATTATTTTTGTCAATAGTACCATAGTCAGAAAAATTCAATAAATTTTAGGACTCTTAATGAAATTTAAAATTTTAAAATGATCTAGAAATCATACAATAAGGTACACAAAATTAAGAAATGGATTTTGGTTATTGCTTATATTTTAATATTAGTTTGAAAAAGAACATGTGTTTTTATCAAAAAATGAATTTACAAAAAATTGACAATAGACCTTGAATAAAGTCTTAGGTAGAGAA
The DNA here is from genome assembly GCA_037957365.1 of Torreya grandis. Classification (NCBI taxonomy): domain Eukaryota; kingdom Viridiplantae; phylum Streptophyta; class Pinopsida; order Cupressales; family Taxaceae; genus Torreya; species Torreya grandis. Next base: position 216,129 of record JARHVA010008002.1, on the reverse strand, counting down.
AAATATTTGAGTGGTTGATGAAGTAGTTATTAAGAAAATTTCTTGGACGAGGATAAAGGTAAAAAAACTAGAATTCAAACCTAAAAATATAAACTTGATTACCCTAATATCATCACATGAAAATGAAAATACTAAATGGTGTAAGAGGAGAAAAAACTATAGATCAACACACATATCTGTAGGTTTTTATCATAATTTGCAAGAATAAAAAACAATAATCAACATAAGATTTCATGTATAGATAAAAATTAAAAAAATGATGCTTATTACTAACAACCAGATTTCTAATAGCATGAAAGATTCATTCAATGATGAGGATGTCCAAGACAAAAGACTAGTTGATCAAACAAACAAATTCTACAGAAGACTAAAATCAACATGTGATGCAGGAGCATTTATCATTTCCCTCCATTTCTGTTTAGTTTTAAAAAATTTAAATTTAGCTAAGTATCTTTAGGTAGGAAATCAAACCTGTTGGGTGAGATTTTTTTTTGGTTTGTATTTTCTTATGTTAGGAGAGTTGTTTTGTGCATTCTGGGAGGTTGTTATGTGATGCCCAAGATAGAATTAAGCATCTAAGTTGAGTAATATAGTTTGATATAGGGGATATGTGTGTAAAACAGGGGTGTATGTTAAAAAAAAATGGAATGCAGGGGCATGGTAGAAGAGTGACCTACAATTCGCAGACAAAAACATATATATTTCTCCTTGTTCTATTTAATAAAAGGCATGTCTCTTTGAGAAGAATGGTATGCTATTAGCTATTGTTTGGTCTATGATTAATCAATGCGCCTATTGCTAAGATGTGGTTTCCTGTTGGGCACATATTACTGCTAAACTGTGGTTTTCTTTGCAATGCATAGAGGTTATGCTAAGTGTTTTAATGAGTTGAAAGTCAAACAAGGATGCGTCTGTCATGTAAAGGTGAACTTTTGTCTTGCAACACATATCTAATGCTGGGCACTTCAATGTGAAAATTTAAGTGATGGCCATTTACTATATTGGTTTTAATTCTAATCAGTCCAAGCATATTGGTTAAGCTGGGCATTCCAATGATTTGAAACTAAAAAATAATGCTGTGCTCAGGCGAGTCGCCAAACTTGTTGGTTATGAGTATTAATTAAATTTTTATACTTCAATTAGAATTAAACCATATAGAATCTGCCAGAACAGTGCATTATATCTTTAAATCCAAAATTTTGTCTTGTTCAAGAAAGTATGGGCTGTTAACTTTATGCATCATGAGTAAACTATCCAAAAAGGAAAAAAATTAAAGATGATATTTTGTGTATGGAAGAAATAATTTGTCAAGACATATGTTATATCCCTATCTACAAGAGATTTTTTATTCATCATTGAAAAGTTTCCTAAAAATATCATTTATCCTGTGTGTTGGAGGTCTGTTTCATCAATTTGGTATCAGAGCACAAGGGATTGTGCACAATCTAAAGATCCAAGAGAAGAAGAAGCAAGATGGCCATGAGAATCAGGAACAGAGCTAGAGCTAGAGCAGGATAGGTTGCCCTTGGAAAAGAGATTAGGAACCTGACAGCTAGGCTATAAGACCTAGAGATGGTTCAAAGAAGAGGCACTGACATGGGTGAAGTCAGTGATAGAGAAGAGGAGCCACCAGAAGATGAAGTGGTGGTGGAAGAAGAAACAACTGAAGATAGGTTGATTAGAGCCATTATGAAGGTGAACACAAAGCCAAAAATGGAGGTTCCAATGTATGAAGGTAATTTGAATGTGGAAGAATTAATTGATCGGATTAATGCATTAGACAAATATTTTGTGTATGAAGGAATTGAAGAAGATGATATGAAAGTCAGGTATGCCATGACAAGGCTAAAGAGCTACGCATCCCTGTGGAGGGATGGAGTGCAAGAAGAAAGAAGAAGGAAAGGAAAGCCAAAGATCAGAAGATGGGATAGAATGGTAGAAAAAATGAAAGGTAAGTTTATGCCTAAATATTATCAAGCAAATCTTTTTAAGCAATTACAAAATTTGAAGTAAAAAGAAATGTTTGTGAAAGAATACACTGAAGAGTTTTACAGGTTGACTATAAGATCAGGTCATATTGAGGATGATATAGAGAAGGTAGCCAGATACACCAATGGTTTGAAATTTTCCATTCAAGATGAAATTAGTCTTCACATTCCTAAGACAGTTGAGGAGGCATATCAATTTGCCTTGAAATCTGAGGAGAAGATTGCAAGGAAACAAACATCCTTCTCAAGAGGAAGGGGCAGGCCCATCAGAGGTAGAGGGTTTCAAGGAGGTAGAAGACAGCTGCAAATATCTCATGAAGAGGCCAACAGCTCACAAAGTTCAAGAGGTAGCTTTACACCAAGAGGAAGAAGGCCATACCAAGGATATCAAAGAGGAAGAGGAAGATCCATGGGTAAATGCTTTAAGTGCACCAAGTACGTAGGACATAGGGCATATGAGTGTCCAGAGAACCCTTCTACCAACCATGAGAGGGGTGCACATGTGACCCAAGGTGAAGAACAAAATGTAGAAGTTGCAGAAGCTTATGATGATACCCCAGAAGAAGGTGAGTCTCTTTTGATGAAAAGAATTTTGTTAAAGCCAAATAAATAAGTTGTAGAACCACCTCAAAGGAAAACTTTATTTAGAACCACATGTAAGAGTAAGGGGAAATGCTGTAAGGTCATCATTGATAGCGGAAGTACTGACAATCTTGTGTCAACTGAGATGGTGGAGAAACTAGGCTTGAAGAAGGAGGTACATCCTACACTTTATCAAGTCTCTTGGCTACAAAAAGGACACAAACTCCTAGTAAGTGAACAATGTAAATTAGATATTTAGATAGGAACATATAAGGATCATATTTTATGTGATATCATGCCCATGGATGTATGTCATATCTTGCTTGGAAGGCCTTGGCAGTTTGACAGGAAGGCCATACATGATGGAAGGCAGAATACATACATGTTTGAAAAGGATGGAATCAAGCATACACTCACACCATTGAAAGAAGAGGTTGTTGCTGTTTTAGGATAGAATTCCAAAGTATTGATACTGATTAGTAAATAATTTCTACATCAAATGAAGAAGGAAAAGATAAACTTTGTTGTGATTGGTAAGCCAAGGAGTGTAGTCATTAATACTAAGTTGAATGATTTGCCATTATAGATTCAAGATATGTTGAATGAGTAAATTGACATTGTGGTAGATGATTTACCTAATGAGTTACCACCATTGAGAAGCATTAGCCATCACATAGACTTGATTCTAGGAGCAAATCTTCCAAACAAGGCTGCCTACAGGTTAACACCAAAGGAAAATGAAGAGATCAAGTACCAAGTTCAAGAATTGTTAGATAAAGGATTGGTAAGAGAGAGTTTAAGTCCTTGTGCTGTCCCCATAGTGTTGAGTCCTAAGAAGGATGGGAGTTGGAGAATGTGTATAGACTCCAGAGCAATCAACAAGATTACAATTAGGTATAGATTTCCATTGCCTAGAATTGATGATTTACTTGATTGTTTGAGTGGAGCTACATATTTCTCTAAGATAGAATTGAAAATTGGCTACCATCAGATTAGGATAAGAGAAGGGGATGAATGGAAAACAGCCTTCAAGACTAATGATGGACTCTATGAGTGGTTAGTTATGCCATTTGGACTAACCAATGCACCAAGCACCTTCATGAGGCTGATGAATGAAGTGCTGAAGGAGTTCACTGGTAAGTTTGTAATAGTGTATTTGGATGATATTTTGGTGTTTAGTAAAACTAAGGAAGATTATTTGAAACATTTGAGGATGGTATTGAGTAAGCTACATGAGGAGAAATTGCTAATCAATGTCAAAAAGTGCAGTTTTCTAAAAACATAGTTGATATATTTGGGGTTTGTGATTTCAAAAGAAGGATTGAAGATGGATAAGGAAAATAGTAAGGCTATACTTGAGTGGCCTACACCCAGGAGCACATATGAGGTAAGAAGCTTTCATGGTTTGGCTAGCTTCTATAGGAAATTCATAAGAAATTTTAGTGGAATTGTTGCTCCAATGATAGAGAAAATCAAGGGTGATAATAGAAGTTTTTGTTGGACTGAGGCTATTGACAAGAGTTTCAGATTATTGAAAAAGAAGGTAACTAAAGAACCAATCTTGACCTTGCCTGATTTTAATAAGCTTTTTCAAGTAGAATGTGATGCTAGTGGAACTGCAATAGGCATTGTTTTAAGCCAAGATGGGAAGCCTATAGCATACTTTAGTGAGAAATTAAGTGATGCTAAGAAGAAGTATTCAGCTTATGATCAAGAATTATATGCTCTTGTATAGGCTTTAAAGAAATGGAGGCATTATCTTTTGCCTAAAGAATTTGTTTTGTTCACTAACAATTATGCTTTACAGTTCATTAGCAATCAGAATAAGTTGAATCAAAAGCATATCAAATGGATTGAATTTTTACAAAGCTTCACATTCACTATTAAGCACTAGAAAGGAAAATCTAACAAGGTTGTAGATGCTCTAAGTAGGAGAAATCTGATCATGAAGGAGTCTCAAGTAAGCATTGTGGGATTTGAAAATTTGAAGGAGCTATATAAGGAAGATCCAGACTTCAAAGAACCATATGAAGCTTGCATGAATCTAGTAGGGGTTGATAGAAGTCCTTGGATAGATTTCATGATTCAGGAGGATTTGTTGTTCAGAGGCAGCCAACTTTGCATTCCCAAGAGTTCCATGAGAGAGAATTTGTTGAAGGAAAAGCATAGTGGCAGCTTATCAGGACATTTTGGGTAGAATAAGACATTAGCACAATTGAGTGCTCATTACTATTGGCCAGGTATGGGTATTGATGTCAAGAAATTTTTTAAAATATGTAAAACATGCCAATATGCCAAGGGAAGCAGTCAAAATGCAGGTTTGTACCAGCCACTACCCATTCCAAACAGGCCTTGGGATTCAATAAGTATGGATTTTGTACTTGGTTTGCCAAGAACTCAAAAAGGCCATGATTCCATATTTGTTGTGGTAGATATTTTTTCAAATATGGCTCATTTTAGTCCATGTTCAAAAACAAGTGATGCTACTCACATAGCTAATCTATTCTTTCAAGATGTTGTTAGATTGCATGGATTGCCTAGAAGCATTGTTTCTGACAGGGACAACAAAATTTGTTGGATAGTTTTAGAGAACCTTATGGAAGAAATTAGGAACACAATTGAGTTTCAGTTCAGCCTATCATCCCCAAACTGATGGCCAAATAGAGGTTGTCAATAGGAGCTTGGGCAACATCCTGAGAAGCTTGGTAAGTATGCATCCAAAACAATGGGATCTTGCACTTGCACAAGCTGAATTTGCCTATAATGATTCTCCTAACAGAAGTATAGGATTGAATCCATTTCAAATCATGTATGGAATGCATCCATGAGGTGTGTATGAGTTAAGAAATCTAAGTAGCACGGAGACAAGGAGTGCTGATGCAGAAGAATTTGCCAATGCCATACAAAATTTGCATGAACAGGTAAAGAAGAAACTTGAAGCAAACACCATCAAGTACAAGCTAAGGGTAGATAAAAAGAAAAGAGAGGTCAATTTCAGTATTGGAGACTTTGTTCTTGATCACCTCGGAAAAGAGAGGTTCCCAAAAAGGGAATACAACAAGCTAAAGGTAAAAAAAATACGACCATGCATGGTAATAAGAAAGTTTTCAAATAATGCATATGAAATAAAATTACCAAAGGGGATTTGAATCTCTCCAATCTTTAATGTTGCAGATCTATATCCATATAAAGATGAAGGACAACTAGCCAAAGAAACTGAAACAGGGGTAGATGAAGTTATCCAATTGGAGCAGCAACTACCAAAGGAAGTGCCAAAGGAGATTGAGAGTATTTTAGACAAGAAAATGGTTAAAAAGACAAGGAACAAAGAATATTTCCAATATCTAACTAAGTGGAAGAATCTACCAGCTGAAGATGCAACATGGTTAACTGCAAATGACATCCTTAAGCTGGGCACAAGCATAGAAAAATTGATGCAAAAAAACAACAAGTGAAGAATGCTTCTTCCGCTCCTTGGAAGAATGATGCAGGAGCATTTATCATTTCCCTCCATTTCTGTTTACTTTTAAAAAATTTAAATTTATCTAAGTATCTTTAGGTAGGAAATCAAACCTGTTGGGCGATATTTTTTTTTGGTTTGTATTTTCTTATGTTAGGAGAGTTGTTTTGTGCATTCTGGGAGGTTGTTATGTGATGCCCAGGATAGAATTAAGCATCTAAGTTGAGTAATATAGTTTGATATAGGGGATTTGTGTGTAAAATAGGGGTGTATGTTAAATAAAAATGGAATGCAGGGGCGTGGTAGAAGAGTGACCTGCAATTCGCAGACAAAAACATATATATTTCTCCTTGTTCTATTTAATAAAAGGCTTGTCTCTTTGAGAAGAATGGTATGCTGTTAGTTGTTGTTTGGTTTGTGATTAATTAATGTGCCTATTGCTGAGATGTGGTTTCCTATTGGGCACATATTACTACTGAACCGTGGTTTTCTTTGCAACACATAGAGGTTATGCTAAGCATTTTAATGAGTTGAAAGTCAAACAAGGATGCGTCTATCATGGAAAGGTCAATTTTGGTCTTGCAATGCATATCTAATGCTGGGCAATTCAATGTGAAAAGTTAAGTGATGTCCATTTAATATATTGGTTTTAATTCTGGTCATTCCAAGCATATTGGTTAAGCTGGGCGTTCCAATGATTTGAAACTAAACAATAATGTTGTGCTCAGGTGAGTCACCAAACTTGTTGGATATGAGTATTAATTTAATTTTTATACTTCAATTTGAATTAAACCATACAAAATCTGCTAGAACAATGCATTGTATCTTTAAATCCAAAATTTTGTCTTGTTCAAGAAAGTACAGGCTGTTAACTTTATGCATCATGAGTAAACTGTCCAAAAAGGAAAAAAATTAAAGATGATATTCTGTGTATGGAAGAAATAATTTGTCAAGACATGTGTTATATCCCTGTCTACAAGAGATTTTTTGTTCATCATTGAAAAGTTTGGTAAAAATATAGTTTAGCCTGTGTGTTGGAGGTCTATTTCATCAAAATGAGAGTGGAAACTGAACACTGTGTAGTAAGAAGTAGTATTGTATTTCATTGCCTTATAAATGGTTTGGCGAAGAGATACATAAATATGTGTAAGATAGGTAATCACAACAATACCATGCATGTGGGACTAACTTCCACAGAATAAGTGGAAGAAATGCATCAATCGAACATCCTCATACATGTGAGATACACTCTCTAATGTAAACAAAAATATAAAAAGTAAGAAAGCTAGATAAAATTGCATAAAAACCATACACACCAACATGTACATGATTTTAGTATGCATGGTTTTACTTATTTTTAAACTATATAAAAATATGTATGGTTGTATTTACTTTGAAAACATAGTAAAATATGCATGGATATAGCTATTTTAAAAATATATCAAAATGTTTTATTGTATGGTTGTAGATGATTATTTTGGGAATATTTTAGTATATTGCATAGTTATAGCAACTTTCACTCATAGTTGGTTAGACTATTAGTAGTCAATTAGATCTTTTATAGTCTTTTTAAAAAGGCTTAAGTTAAGTGATGTAGCTAAATGACTATGTAAAACTAGTGGGGTATTTATATAGTTGTAGTTTGACTCTTAGAGTACAAAATGGTTTATTATATGGTTTTACCTAATTATTTTGAGTAAATTTTTGTATATTGTATGGATGTGGCATTTTCCTTACATGAAAAATAGGCTCATTTATGTGAGTTATTTTACACTATACATATAGTAACTTTTTTATACAACTATAGTTGATGATAGGTTATTTATATGATTGAGTTGATCTATTACTTGTTCAGAAATACTTGATTATTGTGTAAGATATAGTTATATTCTTTGTGATAATTACAACTCATTTGTTTGGATGAGTTAATTTGGTTGAATTTATTTGACATTTTTATGACTAAGCCAAAATATTTGGTTCTTACATCAAGTTGTAAGGTAAAATATTACTAAAACATAATTTTTTCCAAACTCTTATAGTTTATTTGAAGGTGTTTTCTTGTCTTAAAATTGTGGGAATATTATGAGATATTATCACATAAATTTTTTAATAATTATATAATTGTAAATTGGTATCATAAGATTTCTATTAAACTTAACTTAATATAAACTATAGTATGTTTTTAAAAATAAATAGTATATATTTTGTGATTCGAGGGTTTATTTCCTACAAGAAAATATCCATATTGTTTAATGTTGAATGATACTTTTACTAATAATATTAATGAGGGCTTAACCTTTAGGTCTTAAAGTGTTAATATACTTTGATTACATTTCCATGTATTTACTATGATCTTTCTTTTTCTCATAAAAGTTGTGATAGCATTTGGGATTTTTGATGATGTATAAACTCTTATATTAATATATGTGGAATGTTTGCACCATGTGTTGGGATGGAAAATTCTTGTAGTAAGTGTATTTGGGATAATTGTGTATTATATGGTTTATTATGATTTGTGTTGGGTGAAACATTGATATTTTTAACTCATTGGTAAGTTATTATGGAAATTTATTAATGTGGTTTGAGATTATAAACTTGTTTATGTTGACCCTAGTTATAGATAGTAAGATATGAGATTATTGCTTGGTTTACAGTTAGAATAGGTTGTATAAAGTATAACTTAAAATATTAATCTTTTATCAAGATTAATTGATTTAGATTGGTTTAATATTTGGAATCTGTGGTGACTAACATGCACCATTTTTATATTTTAAGATGAGGATCCTCTTTTAGATTAAAATTTCTATGTTTGGGTATTATTATGGAATGATCCAATCCAAGTCTAAACTAGAATTGATTATCTGAAGTCTGAGTCTCATTTATTTAGTATGAGGTATTCTTATAAGACTATGTTTTCTCATAGCTATTCTAATATTTTATTGATGCCTAAGTCTAAATATCTAAATGAACATATCTATTGAAGACATTGTATTCATCCAGTTGGATTTTAGTGTTATGACATTCATATTCTTTCTAGTTTTATGGACTAGCTTAGCTAATATGTTTTCATTTCCCATGGTTGTGTTATTTTTAAAATTACTATGACCCCACAAATCCATATAACTAAAGCTTATTTGTTCTATCTTATAAATTTTCCATTACAATATGAAGGAATTTCATACTTAGTCACTTTTTTGATGTTTCCTTTCATGGACTCTCATTGGACATCTATATTACACTTAGAGAAACCATAAATTTTAAGAGTGGCAAGGATGTTCAAAATTCAATGGTTAAGTCCCCAATTTCAAATTGAAATAGCTAACTTCCTGAGCTCCATGATCATTCCACATGTTGGCACCAAGCTTCTCATCAAAGGATCTTGAAAATGAATAAGTATTTTATTTGGTAAGCCCCCATATTGATAGGATTAAGATGATGTCTTCATCCCACTTATATAAGGATTATAAGGAAAAATCTTATAAGACTAAGTTCCCCACCCAATCAAGTAACTGACATCGTGTCACTATCTTCATCCAGGTTACTCACTTCTACCAACTTGAAATGGATAATGAAAAGATTCCATGAGGCCCCAATATCAAAGATAATTCCACACATCTCCATCTCATTCCTTTGAATAAAATGAGGAGTAGGGCCAGGTACCAAAAATATAAAATGCCCCAAACAATCGAGAGTCATCCACATGGTAACATTCTAGCCATCCAAAGCTTGTAGACTTAGAAAAATATAATGTGAAGTTTTTGATTCCCTAGATTAAAAATATTGAGCAATGTGTTGGCATCACATTCCTCTTAGGTAAATAATGAAGGTACCCATGTATGAATATCTTTGATCACCTATATAATTGAGATCATTTCACATCAAATAATCCTTAAAATACATAGCTAATAGTATTAGGAACATAATCCAAAGGCTGGCAAGCATCCAAAAAAGTGAGGGTCATCCATGTGGCATGACCCTACTCATCCATGAAATGTAGAAATAGGCTAAAGTCTCAAGGTTTTTTGAGTTCCCAAAAATGTGAGGGTCAACCATGTGAGAGTATCTCACTAGATCACAACCTATAGATAGAGAAAAGGATTATACATATCTCATGAGTCCTTGGATCAACAAGATTGAGCCACATGTCAAAATCTCATTGAAATATGGATAAAGTCCTGAGCACACCTACATCAATGTTTAATGACCAAGTGGAAGTGTGAGATCATCCCATGTGCATGCATATCACTCATTCACTACTAAAGGGGACGTAAGATGAAAAGAGTTGATATCAAATTTAATGGAAGAGTGAGGACATGATGAGGTTTGATTTAGGAATAAATTAGACATGAGACAAGGCAAAGTCAAAGCACAAAGATAGGGTCCATAGGGCTTGATTGATCAACAAATGGATAAGTATCAAAATTCCAAGGTATTTGATTGAGACGCATATTAAAATTTTGGTGCATAACTAAAAGACAAGAAGGTGTACCCAGAAACATTATGGTAAAAAACTTGTCTTTTTTGGGACAAATACATAGTTAAATAAATTAATGAAACTTTTTGTGGCTAGCCCCTATGATATTCATAGTGTTATAAAACTAGAAAAGGGCATGTGCTCCGCACACTACCTATGCACAACATCTCCAATAAAGACAACTATCCATGATTATTTTATTTAATTGCATAGATTAGACCTCATTGGATGATCATTGGTTTCCTAAGAAATCCTACTAGAACTATTAGGACATAGTCCACATCAAACCTCTCTTCAAGGATCCTTAGTAGACTGTACAATTCTAATTTTGTCTTATATGTTATAGGATGAGTAATATTATGACATAATGTTATTATAAAATTTCAATAGATGACGTCAAAGAGTGGAATATTGTGCCTCTTAGAGGTAATACCCATATCTCTGTATTATATAAATTCTTCCTAGTATGGTAGAAGGGTTGACTCTATTTGCAAAAAAACACTATTAGAATAATGTAAAAAAATTGTTTTGTCTAAATGTGTCTATTTTATTAAAATCTCTTCAAATTATTTTTATTTAATGATGAATACTAATTCCATATGACTATAAATTTTACTTTTATACAAATTTTATGAATTTAATAGGATGTGCCTCTACTATTTTAGTAATGTTATTCGATCCCATTCATTTTATTTGAAGTATATAAGGGTTTATGTGTAATTAAATACACATATGTTTAAATTTAATTCATTAAAAGAATATTATAATTAAGTATCTATATTTTCTCCTCAGACTCTCTATCTCTCCATGTGTGACAAAAGCTTGATCTATCATGAAACTTAACATATAATGGTGTAGCTATAGTTAAGCATGTTTTGGTCCTGGAAGCATTTGTATTACAATCAAATCATAAGAATATATTTCTAACATGTCGTACCTCTATTTTGATTCTTATTTTTGAACAAGTGATCTTTGCATTCCTTTAGAAATAGTGAAGTGAAGTAAAGTAGAACACTAAAATTTAGTATGTTGTAATTGGTCTAGCTAGGAATTTATAAATTTTAAAAGCTAGTGAGGAAATTAGTATTGGAACTCTAATGGTAGTGTTTATTCTCTTGGATATATATTACAAGTAGGTAATTTAATTTAACCCCATACTTATAGCTTGTGCCTTATATTGTATCAAAAATAATCCTAAAATGATAATATGTAAGTCCCCCAATTGTTCTCTGAAACCTAGTGCATCTAACCTCATAGGTGCAATCGGGACTAAGATTTTAGATGGAATAACATAATGTTATGAAAAAATGGAATAACATGACAACATTTCTAACCCATTTCTCATAATTACCTAATTCAGGTAATCAGCGATGTGTGCCATATAGTTATGGAACATCCTTTGAATGTATATTGGGTTGTGTCTCTTGTCTAGTTATTTGATACTATTTAGATTCCTAAAAGAATATAATTACATAGTATAAACTAATTTAATGATCATTTCATGTTCCATTGGTGTGGTATCTTTCCTATTTCTCATTGGTTTGTGTTAATACACTTATGGAGTAATTTAGTCTTCGAGTTTTTATTGCCTTTTCATCAATTTTATACTATTGATGTAGTAGATGTATGTGTTATGTCATGATAATCAAGCCTAGGGATTTATGTCTGCAAACTACCTTAAAATTATATTTATAAACCTTCCATGTTTGTTTTAATTGTATAAAACTAAATATTTTTTCTTTTATATGTATTGGATTATTGTTGAAATTTTGTAATGTAACTAGTTGGATAAACTTTCACTCATGTTGGGTTAATTTTAGAAAGGAAATTATTGTGGTTCTTATCATTATGAGAAGATATTACAAAGTAATTTATGGAGTTTTAAAAATAGCTATGTGTGGAATAATGTTTGAATTGTCTATTATAAGTTAACCTCTTCTATTAATTTAACTTTGCATGGCATGATTATGTTTTATCTCACTTAATGAGAAATTTTACTTTGATAAACAAGGAGACTTATTATCCACTTAGATCAATTAATGAAAAAAAAATTTTAATTTGGGTTATTTGTTACTTTAGGCCTCACTTGTTAAACCTATGTCTTGGCACCCTCCTTGTCAAGTCACTTTCTATAGGGTATGGCCTTTCAAGTGTTATGTTGAAGGGATGGAAATATCTAACATCATTTTAAAAATGTACTATTTTTCCAAAAGACATTATTTATATCTAACCTAATATGATGATTAGTCTAAATATTTGAAATAGATATAACTATGTGACAAATACCAAATTTGATCAATTTTTATGAACTAGTCAATATAAGGAAACAATGATCTGGTGGGTTCACCAAATAATAATTATTTATACCTTATTGATAGATTAATATTAACTTGACTCTTCTTGTAGAGATTAGTGACCCTATCCTCTTTATGAAGGCCCTTCCAGACAGGCATTAATTATGGAGCATATTCAAATGATCAAACAAGAAAGAAAATAGAAAGAAAGGTAAGACAAATAAGTAAGTGCCTAAAAGGAAAGCACAAAACATAAGAAACTAGCATAAACATATCATACTAGTCCCTAGATATATGTGTTAGTAAAAAAATTTAAGTACATAACATATCAAATAGACTATGAAAGATATAAGAATGGATAAAAACAAGTGCATCGGTCATGTGCCTCGATATCATTATATCACACTTAAAATATGTGTGAAACATGCATATATATAAATGAGTAATATGTTATATACCAACATTTAAATAACATCATAGATGCTGAGAAGCTAATAAAATATTTAAATAATGAAAATATTCTTGGATTTTTGTGTTGTTTTAATTGTTTTTAAATTTTTTAATTTTTTTGAAGCTAATTTACATATCAAGATCACGAAATGTTTAACACTAAATTCGGATGAAATAATATAGTTTATGGTTTAGAATATATAAATGAATGATAACAAGAGTGATAAATAGATCTATATCAAGCCAACTAATTACAAATTTAGATTAATAATATTATGAAATTAAACATTGAGATATGTTAAAAATAGTAAGTAAAACATGTGATTGGTATTGTAATAAAAGGAAAGCAAGATTACTTATCTAGTTTAATATGTACATGTTGATATTATATGTAACAATTTATAAGTAGACTGGATCTAGATTCTGGATTAATCATCAAATTGCAAAAATTTACATTATGTGGCCTCGTATGTTTGCATCAAATCTAAAACATTGCATTTGTACACCTTTCTAACTTAGGCATAGGTGTTTGATAAATAATACTGATTGGATCTGTATGCAACTAATTGGAAACTTATGGTATTTTTATCACATTTTCTCTAGTTTACTCAAATATCTCTCATATGTTATTGGTTATTATAAAATGATCGAACCCTACTTCTTCATATTCTTAATGACTATGGTAAAAATAGGTTAGTCAGATCATGGTGAAGAGCTAACCTAGAATACCCCTTTATCGATGGGTATTTCTTTCATAGACACTACTCTAAAGAGGGACCCAAACTGATGTAGTTATACCCTAATGTGTTGGATTATGTGTGTTCAAGGGTGAAATATCTAGAAAATAAGTACATACAATGAAATTTTTGTAGATTAAAATAGAAATCATGGGATGTTCATTCATTATTTCAGAGATATATGTGGATTTTCCCTATGACTAACATTGAAATATAAAAAATAGGGAATCTCTGCTAACTTGAAATCCTAATTAAATACTTTTGTTATCTTGCCTTGTGAGCTGTATGAATTTTCTAGATAAGTTATAAATGAAGATTGATCATGCATATATAGATATCCTTTTGGTAAATTTATCACATTAAATCACTAAGTAGAATCATCAATAAGAATTAAAACTGAAAAATTTATGATTTTAAGTCACTAGACACTTATTTTCGCATAAGACACTTGCATCGACATAGGTGTCTGCATGGGATGAAAGAATCTAGGAAGCTATAAAATAAGTACATGTCCAAAACATGTATAGGATAATAATAAATAGGTTTATATAATTCTGACAAACATAGAGGGCCTGGTCATTAGAATAACATATGATTGTACCAATAGATAAACAATGGGGATAAGAGATATCGGATGCAAGCCTTTTGGAAAACTGAAGGGTCTAGCCATGATAGGAATTTTCTGTGTATAAGACTGAGATGATATATAATTTAGATTTAGTGTCTATATTAAAATTATATTCCATAAAAAGAACCTTGATATTATTTTGGGTTTTCAACACATATCGTTCCATCATAGATTTTATATTCTAAGAGTCTAATGTTACTCCCTTACGTGAAACAATATAATCCAATTACTCCACCTATTGGACTCCAAAAGTAGAATTTCAAGGTTTTACATAAAATTAATTTTGTTCTTAAACTAAAAGTACATGTTTCAAATTTTGAGAATGCTATTTACATGTTTTTTTGTAAATCAAGATGTCATAAAAAAGCATCAACATAAATTTCCTTAAAAAAATCCTAGAAACATTTTTCATCAAACTTTGAAGTAGATGGTGCATTTGTGAGACCAAATGGCATAACCTTAAACTCATAATTTCATTCATGAGTTTTGAATGTTTTTTTAGGCACATTATCATCTCTAATCTAAAATTTTTGGTGCCTAGAAAGAAGATCTAGTCTTATAAAGTAAACATCACTATCTAATTCATATAGTAAGCCATAAATTAAATAAATATGCAACTCATCTTTGTTGGCATACTTATTAAGTTATCCATAGTCTATAATAATCCTTCAAGTATGTTATCTTTATTAAACATGATGACCAATAGGGATGTGTATTCACTTTGACTATGTCTTATAATACTAGCCTCCATCATGTCATGTACCATATATTCAATTTTACTCTTTTGGGCATATGCATAACTATATGGTTTGATGCTTTGCACTTTAGTATCAAGAATCAATGGAATGGTATGATCAAGTTCTCTAATTTGTGATACTCTTTTTAGCATGGTGATAAAAATAGCTAGGTGGTCATTAATGATATTTTGTTGATCAAGATGTGTAGTTGCCTTTTTTATTTGAAATTTTATGTAAAACAATTATGCTACAGATCCTTTAGCCCCTTTTTTATAATATTCATCATTTGATGTGAACAAACCAATTGTGTATATTTTACCCATAAATAATGTAATTAAAATTTCCTACCTTAAGAATGGAATGGTATTAACAATTCCTAGAAATTAATCTCTATTTTACTCAAGGTTGGGATTCATTGGATTGATAAAACATGGTTCTCCCCACCCATGAGAATATAAAATATGTAAGAATGTAGCATATATTATCCCATAACAATCTTGATTCTATGTAACTTCCCATAAAAATTGATTATTCCACCATTTTCAATCATGACTTAAAATTATGGAGCTCGATCAATGAAAAAATTCAAATGAATATCCAACTTAATATTGATAATGTTATGCATACTCCATAAATCAAATAACATTATCCACTTCTATTTATTCTAAAAGCCCACAACCTTAAAGGGTTTTAAAAGTGTTAATCCTTGAAAGTTCATGATAAGAGGTAGTAGAGTGAGAATATTAATATTACTCATTTGTCTCTTCCTCACCCTTACTTAAGGCCACATTAACTTGTTAATATTTTTTGGCTCCTTCAATTTAAGAAAAAACTTATTCTAGACACATTTATATCCCTTGTTCCACTTATTATCATGGCTGAAAGATAACCCTTATACATAATTAACTTCAATTTTATAAGGGGTTAATTGTGTAGGATATGTAAATGATTATGATAGGGAATTGAATTATCTACCATTAGTAAAATCATTTCATTTGACCAAATCATTTTACTATACCTTGTGTACTAAGGATGTGGATTCAAAACTTTAACTTGGATAAAACATGCAAACATTAAGTAGGATTATATCCTTGATCTCACCCAATAATATTTATTGTAGGCTGTCCTCATTGATGTCATCCATTCATAAGCATGGATTATAGATTTTCCCACTATAATCCTTGACATGGATTGTTTGTTGTAGATTTTATAATTTAATGTATTATTTTTGTGAGATGTTGTTACTATGGTTCATCTATAGATTCTCATTACATACCAACTAGTTAATAGGAAGGCCTTTATTTTTCATTCGAGTGCACATCTACCAATACCAAATGAACTGCTCAAGTTCTAGATACAACTATGACATGCCTAAAATTAGTACGCATGGTTTTTGATCTAGATCAAATAAATCCATTTGAGTGATCCAAGAGAATCAATCCTTACCGTCAAACTTGTACACTTCTACTTTTGGAATCATGTTATTTAGATTGGTGTTGGATTTTTTATTATTTTGGTTAGGAGAACCAGAATGGATTAGTGGAAGATTATTTAGCTAAAGATGAATCATAAAAATGATAAATGTCTAATTGTTAATTTATAATTGATTATACACATCATTATAATCCCTATTTACCCCATTCATGTCCCCTTTTACTCCATCTATATCCTTATTCTTCATCATGCTTTACGTATCTAACTAAATTTGGTTAACCATCTTGAAATCCCTATGATGTGAAGTTTTAAACTCCATGTCATCTTTTTTAGGTGCTTTTATTGGAATGTCTTGCCCTTTTAGGTAGTTATGAGTGTTTGAAATAACTACACATGAACCTTGAGCTTTAGGGTTTTGGGCCTAAAGATAAAGAGTGCTAGAGAACTATACCATTGTGATCATCTTGGTGATATGAAACCAATGATTGATAATGTACATAAGGGTGTGAAAAATAATTTCACTCTATTATCACCAAAAATTACTCAAATGTGATAATGAAAAAATATGTTTTTAAACTCTAAAAATCAAACCTCAAAGAATATAGGGATGATGGAAAAACTCTCCCTAGATCAAACTTACATTTTTTTTGATACTTCAACTCTCCCAATAATAGTTATGCCATATATGAAAAAAGCGCGCCACAAAAACTTACGTAAATTTGAGCTCTGATACCTTTTTTAATGAAATTACTTAGAAAATTCACACCAATGTAATAATATATCACATAAATATGAGTATAATAAGTATATCCATAACATTGATTTATGAAATAGCATAATACTTGATAAGTATGATTGAGAGACTTCAAGGAGTCAACCTATGCAATAATGAAATTTAAGAACATAGTTAAAAATATTATGCTCAAATACTAACCACTATGTCCTATATATAATCTATTTAGGCCATGGTTATTACATAGGCTAACCCTGCTACTATATAAGAACATCGAAAAATATGACAAGATGATAGTAAAGGTTATATATTCCATAATTTGTCCATGTATATTATTAGACAAATTATAAGTTAAGATCATATCAGGATGAAATAAGATCAACCTCGTAGAGACCTCTTAAATCATTCATAAAATTAGTCATGAATATGTTAATAACAACTAAAAAACACAAGAGTAGAGACATAATATTTGATCCAATCACAACAAAACTCTAATAACCCAAACTTCTTAAGGATTTTTAAAATAATGTTACAATTTAATCTATTGTAATTTTTACTAACATAAAGTTTTATGATCATAGTCACTTACTTTTTAATTCTAAAAGAGTGAATTAGCTCATGCAAAAATAACAACTCTGGATCTAATATTTGTTTATTTTGGAAAAAAAACAACTTGTTTCAAAATATGAAAAGGAAAAAGGATTTCGGGACAATTGGCCAAATATTTTGAAATAATCTTGTAGATGGTGTTGTAGAGGGATACATGTCTAAAACATTCTAAGTATTATGCATTATCTTTCTTAAGGATCAAATATATAAAGGTGAAATTAAAATCCTTCGAAATTTTCTTTAAGGAACTAGATTCATTGGTAGATTTTAGAAAATCATTTTTGTAAAATTTCCCAAAAGTGTTTGAAAATCCCTAAAGGAAATCCATCAAGGCCTAGGGATATATCATTGTCAATGATCCAAAACATAGTCTGTAATTCTTCCTCTGTGAAAGGCCTCATTAAATAAACATTATTGTAATCATTAATAAACATTATTATAATCTTTAATTAGGATACCAAATAAATGAACTACCTCATTTGTAATAACATATGAATCTTCAAGATAAGGACCATTGCTAGTTTTGAGTTTCAATTCACTATTATAATTAGGAGTAGCTAAGGTAGACTAGTGAAATAATTATGTGTTCCATTATCCTTCATTAGGTCAACACTCTCTATATTCTTTCTTTGCATAAAATATCCTCTTTAATTAGAGTCGAGTTTAACATTGCATGTAACTCTCTTTCCATGGAATGTGAGGTTTTGTCATGACCAATCCTCTGTACTTGGTCTTGAAGGCTCTAAATATCAAACTCAATGATGTATTTTTATCTAAATATGTTCCCAAAGACTTCCTTGTTTCACTTGTAGAGGTGTTTTCTAACATTTTTCAAATTATCAAAAATAATAAACATTATGGTGGTGCCTTTATGGGTTGGTTCCATCCACCAACTTTCATATGTTACATCATATTTAGATCCTTTAGTCACATCAATTTGAATCTAAAAAAAAATCTAGTAGGAGAACTATCTCTTTTAAGAATAATGGAAATAAACAAATGGTCAGACCTTGAAATTTTTATAATTATCGAGTGAAGGATCCATTTTTTATTTAGCAATTGATCATAAAACATAAGTATTTCAATTCATTCACCAATGTTACCAAAATAGCTCTTTTGTTCATCCATGTAAAGGATCCAAATTTGGGATCAATGTCCTAAATATTATTATCACTAAAATTTTGATGAAGACTAATTGAGATTGACTATTTTTTTGAATCCCGCCTCTTTTCTTATGATTTTATCATGATATAGTTGAAGTCACTAGGAAAAATAATCTATTCAGTTTGAAAAAAGGTTCAAAACCATTGTTATTTTCTTTAACATTATTTATTTATCAACCAGTCTTGAGGGAACATACATATCAAAGATGAAGAAAGACATATTCTTCTTGAGGCCTTACATTTTAATGTAAATCCATTTTTTTCCTGGAGTCCTCAATTGAGAAGGAAACTAAAGAATGATTGAAGAGGACACAAAGGCCACCTTATTGACCATCAACTCCAGTTGAAAAGGAAGAAAAGAGTTTTACAAAATTTGAACACTTTTCAAGGTACACTACTTTTGGGAGCTTAGTTTCTTAGATAAAAATTAAATTTGGGATATGAATATAAAGTTGTCTCTTGAGCAACCTCCATTCTTTATGGGATTCTGTACCCCTAACTCTCTAAGAGAGGGTATTTATTTCTCTTTGGAAGGGATCTTCCCCTTTCTTTGTTTCAAGCACTTTTCTCCTTAGAATTAGAGTTTGTAAAGAGGACCTTGTTGACTTGTTCCAAACCCATGTGAGTTGAAGTAAAAGAAAATCTTATTTATTTTCTTAGGTTTGGAGTTTTTCTAGAGAGAGGAGATAGTTGGATATGATTCCCTTGACTAATTTTAGGAGTAAAAATATATTTAACCCCATCACCACTCCCACCCACACCCTCCCTCGTGCCTCCCCTAATTTACCACACCAAAGTATCAGGAATGCAATTCAAATCATAATTCAAACTTAAAGCTTGAGATTTCTTGAAAACAAATGGGTAGGCGATCTAAAGAGAGATGAGGGAGAGTGAGGGGACTAGATTTGATCAATGAAAGTAGAGGAGAAGGGGTGGAAACTAGGATTGGGATAACAACATGCACTAGGTAAAGAGGAATATCCATAGTAAGCTTAGGGTCCAAAAGATCAACAATAGTCGAAACCTTAACATGAGGAGAGGGATGAGATTGGGATATACAAAACTGTTTAAAAGAACAATTCCATGGGGGGTGATTCAGTTTGTGTGGGGGAAAAAAAGATTGTAGGGGCTTAGCCAAGAGAGGTAAATTTTCTGATAAATAACTTTGGGAATGACAACCATTGCACCTGAAGGGTAGCTTCTTGTAATCAACTTATTAGATCCAAATAGGATCACCAACCACAACTTTGATCTATTTGATAAGCCCTGATTGTTCAAATTAATACTAATGCACAATATAACACACAAGCACCTCCAAATCTATTGAAAGTTGTTAGATCAATATCAATCAGAGATCTAATTTTAAAATCAATATGACAAGGCATAGCCATTAAAAAATTCTAATGGTAATCACAAAATGCTAATCGAAACTACAATACTTTGAAGATCCCAATTAAAAATATCAAAACAGTTTTTTTTTAATTTAAAAAGAGACTTTTTTTAAAAAATCAAAGACCTTGCCAAAAAAACATTTGTCTCTATCTTCTTTGTTAGAGAATGCCAAAAAAAATCAGCCTTTGGTGAGCTAGAAGAAATAAAAGCGAAGAATCACTTTCCAAGTTCTAATTATACAAATTAATTATCTTCCTCTTAAAATAGCCAAATTCTATTAAAGTTTCCAATACCTTGATTGCAGGACAACTAATTCCCTATCCACAATTTGCCTCGAGACAAGTACCTTCTTTCATCCGCTCAACTGATAAATTGACCAATTTCTCTCCATGATTTTAATGGAACTGGGAAGTATTATAAGATTTAGTTCAAATTGAATGGAAATAATCTTTATCTACTGAGACTCCTTTCTAGATTTTCTTGATTTGGTCTCTGTTCCATTCTTCCATCAAATTCTGGATGATTTTCCTCGGCTGCATGTGAATTTAACAGAAGTATAGAGCACAAGAAGAGCATCGGTACTTTCACGTTGTAACAGAGGCCCCACTTGCGTCACCACTTGGAGTAATTTTCCTTATCTTAACATTTTTATGTCTGATTGAAGCGACTCCGGCAGATGAAGTGGCATTTCTGGGACGGTGCACCGATTGGACTCAATGGGGCTTAGAATTTGGCCCATCTGCGATTGTTGATCGTTGTACGCCATGTGACTTCTTGTTTCAGAGAATCTCAGCATATAGATCTTTAACGTTTGCGTTACGCCTGGTCGAGTCTTCCACCAGTCGTAGCAGAACGGACTGATCGACTTGCTCTAGCTATTGCTGCCCAGGCTCCTGCAGGTTTACGTGGCAGTCGTCTTGTTGGTCATTGGCAAAGTCAAAACGGCGTATGGGTTGGATATCTTGACGAGATCTGTACAGATATGGGGTTGACAGACCCAATTTCCTTGACGGCCAAATTGGCTTTGGAGTGATGTTGCTATGGTATTGTGGTTGTGGAAGTTGTTGCCTCAGTATGAGCAGTTGGTTCACAGTATTTGTCTCTGTGCAGGAATAGAGCGAAGCGTAACAAAGTAAATTATAACATATTAAGAATAATTTAATATCTTAAATAATTATATAAAATTAAAAATATTTTAGGATAAAAAATCGGTTGAGTACCTTCAATACATAAATAGAAATCAACATTGGGATGAAGGCTTTATGATTTAAAGATGTGTTTTTTTTAATTAGTTCAAGATTTCAATAAATTTATTTATTTTTTAAATATAAAATTTAAAAATTTATTTATTAAAATAATATTATTTTATATTACCAAAATTTATATAGAAAATGATATCATTAAAAAATAAAATTAATTTCATAAATATATTTGACAATTAATAATATTTAAACATAATTAAAGATACTAATATACTTAAAAAATTAATGGTGATAATGATAATCAAATTCATAATAATACATATTTTAGAATCCTTTTAATGTTAAATATATGAGTTATATAAAATAAAATAAACTTCCTAAAAATATTTTGAAATAAAAAATATTTAAGAACAATAAAAGATACTAATACACTCAAGACTTTAATGATGACAATAATTATCTAATGTATGATGAAATATATTTGGGGGGTCCTCATATATCCCAATATATGAGTTAGTACTACACATAATCTAATGTGGGTTTATCATATATATTTTTTGGCTTAATTTTATTTATATCACATGTTTTTTGTTTTACATTATAGTTATCTTATTTTTATTTTTACATGTACAATAAATCTTCATAGATTATCATCTTCTACTTAAGATTGTTTATACATATTCTATATTCTACTACATATGATATATGTAAACTATGAACCTCACTTCCTTGTAAATACTATCAACTTTCTTATCCCTTTCTCTATGACCATTATTTCATTTGATTATTTAGGTTCTCATCTCTTATTTTTGTTTACATTCAACACTTAGTGTGTCACACCATTTTGCCCATGATTATAAATTTATGGTTTTATATACTTTATATTTTAGTAATGCTCACCTAGTTGTCTTATTTGATGGCCAAATTGGCTTTGGAATGATGTTCCTATGGTATTGTGATTGTGGAAGTTCTTGCCTCAGTATTAGCAATTAGTTTAGAGTGTTGTTTCTATGTAAGAATAAAGTGAAGCATAACAAAATAAATGATAATATATTTAGAATAATTTAATATTTTAAAAAATTATATGACATATTAAAAATATTTTTAGAGATAAAATTGATTGAGCTACCTCCTAGACATTTTATTATCACACTATTTAAAGTCCTTTCACAAATTCATACTTTTATATTTGACTATGAGTCAATTTAAACATAATGGGTTCATCATGAAGTCTACAGGGTTCACCATGAATCTATAATGTTTCATTATTTTTTGGTCAAACTCCATTTAAAAAAGAACTCAAAATAACTACTATTCTTTACTAAATCACAAATAAAATCAAGGTACTTGTTGAATACACCAACAATGCAGAGAATATTTTGACTATCAAAAAATCAAAGAAACTACTCTTCTCTTTGCACCCAGTCAAGTCTTCATGAAAATCTATTGATAGACATTAAATCCTGTACGAGTAGTTGGTTCATTGCATTTGTCCCTGTGTAGGAATAGAGCGAAGTGTAACAAAGTAAATTATAACATATTAAGAATAATTTAATATCTTAAATAATTATATAAAATTAAAAATATTTTAGGATAAAAAATCAGTTGAGTACCTTCAATACATAAATAGAAATCAACATTGGGATGAAGGCTTTATGATATAAAGATGTGTTTTTTTTATTATTTCATGATTTCAATAAATTTATTTATTTTTTAAATATAAAATTTAAAAATTTATTTTTTAAAATAATATTATTTTTTATTACCAAAATTTATATAGAAAAAGGTATCATTAAAAAATAAATTTAATTTCATAAATATATTTGACAATTAATAATATTTAAACATAATTAAAGATACTAATATAGTTAAAAATTTAATGGTGATAATGATAATCAAATTCATAATAATACATATTTTAGAATCCTTTTAATGTTAAATATATGAGTTATATAAAATAAAATAAACTTCTTAAGAATATTTCAAAATAAAAAACATTTAAGAACAATAAAAGATATTAATAAACTCAAGACTTCAATGGTGACAATAATTATCTAATGTATGATGAAATATATTTGGGGGGTCCTCATATATCCCAATATATGAGTTAGTACTACACATAATCTAATGTGGGTTTATCATATATATCTTTTGGCTTAATTTTATTTATATCACATGTTTTTTGTTTTACATTATAGTCATCTTATTTTTATTTTTACATGTACAATAAATCTTCATAAATTATCATCTTCTACTTAAGATTGTTTCTACATATTCTATGTTTTACTACATATGATATATGTAAACTATGAACCTCACTTCCTTGTAAGTACTATCAACTTTCTTATCCCTTTCTCTATCACCATTATTTTGTTTGATTATTTAGGTTCTCATCTCTTTTTTTTTTTTACATTCAACACTTAGTGTGTCACACCATTTTGCCCATGATTATAAATTTATGGTTTTATATACTTTATATTTTAGTAATGCTCACCTAGTTGTCTTATTTGATGGCCAAATTGGCTTTGGAATGATGTTGCTATGGTATTGTGATTGTGGAAGTTCTTGCCTCAGTATTAGAAATTAGTTTAGAGCATTGTCTCTGTGTAAAAATAAAGGGAAACATAACAAAATAAATGATAATATATTTAGAATAATTTAATATTTTAAATAATTATATGACATATTAAAAATATTTTTAGAGATAAAATTGATTGAGCTACCTCCTAGACATTTTATTATCACACTATTTAAAGTCCTTTCACAAATTGATACGTTTCATCAAAAAAATACTATCCTATATTACCAAAGTTATATTACATTTAAGAATAATGAAAAAAATTAATATACTTGTGACAATAGTAATTAAATGCATGATGACACATCCTTAGGAATCATCTTAACACCCAATATTTGAGTTATATGAAATAAAATAAACCTCCTAATCATGTTTTAAAACCAAAAACATTTAAGAACAATGAAAGATACCAATGCACACAAGACTTTAGTGATGACAATGATTATCTAATGCATGATGAAAGATATTTAGGAGATTCTCATATACCTCACTATATGGGTTAGTACTACACATAGCATAATGTGCGCTTCATTGTATATATCTTTTAGTTTTTTATGGAATATTTGCTCATTTTTTTTACATTACCTTTTTTTTATTATTATTATTGTCTTTTCTTATTTTTATTTCTACGTGTGTAATGAATCTTGATATGTTATCATCTTGTACTTAAGATTGTTACTACATATTCAATGTTTTACTACTTATGATATATTGAAATTATGAACCTCACTTTCTTGTATGTGTTAAAACTTTCTTATCCATTTCTCTATGATGACTATCTTATTATAATTTAGGTTCTCATGTCCTATTGTTGTCTACAATCAACACTTAATGTGTTGTACCATTTTACTCATAATTATGAATTTATGGTTTGATATACCTTATACGTTAGTCATGCTCAACTAATTCTACTATTTTATTGATACATCATTATTATGACATATGACATAGATTATTTTGTGTTATCTCTTTAAAATTGTAAAAATAGAAAAATGTTTATGAAACAAAAATGGTCAAATTTTTATCTATTTTTATCGTGGTCATATGATACATAATATGCTTATCTACATATGTCACAAAATTTTAATTCATATTTTTCACATGGTCTTCTCATTTTATACTCTAATTGGATGAGATCTACGATATATAGATTAAATACAGGTAATGGGAACATAAAATGTGATATGGGCTTTTCACCTAAATCGATTATACACAATTACATCTTTATAGATGATTATTTTATATACATATCAATTTTAAATAGATCATACATATGTTCATTGAATTTACATTTAGAGTATATATATGAATTCTACTCATTGATATTATATGCATACTTATATATCATACCTTGTGATCAATACATGTCGGTGTGTGTGTGTGTATGTGGTCTTGGGATTAGATCATTATAACTAAGATTTTTGTTTTTATTCATTATTATTTATAAACTTATTAGAGTTATATCATTTAAATTATTTTACTCACTATTAGGAGGAACACACCCACATTTATCATTAATATTTGCCTATACATCTTATGCATATAGATCATCTATTTGAACACATTTCCTATCTCTTTCACCTTTAGGCCTATTATGTATTTCTTGTAACCATTAGGATATTACAAAAATAATTCACATGATCCCATATTATATGAGCATACATCTTTACAAAATTAAGCAATCAAGTATTTTACATTTTAAGGTTTCAATATATTTACTATTAATTAATATTTATGTTTAAATACACTCTACATTGATTTATATTTTCTTAAAGACTTGCCTCTTGCACCAAATGGACCTAGGTAGATGTTCATGTAGTTTCATTTCACACATAGAGAGAAAGTGAATTTTAATTTTTTTAATTGTCCATTCACATTATGTCTGAACTACAAGAGATATGATTCTAAAATGCAATATATGTAGTTACAACCCCACATTAGTATGATTATTTCAGATTGTCCAAATTGCATGTTTAAAGTTATCAAAGTGAATAGTTACATGCTTTTTCAACTATAAGGTCGACCTAAAAGCACATTTATACATTGTTAAATAATATAATTCCTTAGTACATTAATTTCGCCTAATGTTTTTATAATAGTGATGTGTTCAAGTACATTTCAAAGTGGTATTGGTTATATATAATCTTATTTCACATAATGATTTTAACACTACTATTTTGAGATGAGTGATTGTAGAAATAGGTTATTAAATCCATCGTCTCAAATGAAGGGCATTTATCAAATCATTTTTTAGAGCATTTTTAAAATGGTATTCAGTGGAGGATAGTAACAAAACAATGGATGAATCATTTTTAAATAAATTTAAAATTATTACTAAGAGAAAGATAATAAGAAAAGTTTAAGAGGTTTTACTTGGATAAATATTTAGCTACTTCCCTTTAAAAAATGGGGATTGGGTTTGCAAAACATTCAAAAGAATTGTGTCTATACCTAGCAGTTGCCAAAAAGTGTTCAGTTAAAATAATTAGAATAATATGCATATATTTTTAAGTTATAATAGCATTTGGTTTGCATACAAAGTAGGTGTTTCATTCTTATGTTCATTTTTATTTGAATTTTAAATTGATATTTTCAAATAATCATATTACACATTTATATTGATTATTTATTTAAGAAGGGTCATTTTTTATAAGTACATTAAAAATTGTGAAATGAAAAAGGTGTGCATGGATGCATCACAAAAAACTTTCTACTTCTCATCATATGGTAAGCTAAGATATGCATTTTAATTATGTATCATTTTATTTTGATGAATGCATCATTGACATACATTGTATATCAAAGAAGGATATTTATGTACACACTTAATTATGATACAAGTCTGTTTTATTACAATGTTTAATTTTTATTTTGTACACATGGATAATCATATTGAATTAGAGGATTAAAGTCTGTTTTATTACAATGTTTAATTTTTATTTTGTATACATGGATAATCATATTGAATTAGAGGATTATTGGTGCTTATTTGTGTGTTTTTTCTATTTCCTTATTTTTTGTGTAATCCCATAGTGCTCTTTTATTTATTTTTTGTTTTAAATATATATTTTTTATTTTTTTATGCTTGCACAATATGTCCTGATTTCTACTAAATTTAAGGTACATTTTTTCTTTGATTATTATATCACTTGATGTAGTCTAATTGAATCTCATCTTACTTTTGCATCATTAATTTAATTATCCTATATATTGTCATCAGTTTTATTTGTCTTATTTTACACACCAAATGATATCATAAAATTCATGCTAATATGTTAAACACATTGGAGTAACAAATTTTTATATATAACACTTTTCTCAAAAATCAAAAATAAATATTATCTTATTTGATTTTTTTACAAATCAACTTTATTTTTATGATCAAATCTTATCATAATATTTTCAATAAAAAAATATATATGAAACCTTTTCTATTATATATAATGAATTAAGATTAAAAACTTTCATATTTTACACTTAACCCAAAACTAATTTTTTTCTCTCCATTTTGCAGGTGCGAGTTAAGTATGAAAAAGGGCTAATTTGTCTTGGTTTGTGCTCAAGAAACGAAAAAATATATAACATGGGCATAGAAGTGTTGGCACATAAGTATTGGGTCGTTATATTTGGCACATAAGTGTTGGCGCAAAAGGGACCAAATGGGCCAAAAGTTATTGCATTACCAATGCGTGCCTAAAATCAGGTGGGAAAGCAAAATATTTCATTTTTATGCCAAGTGTTCATGGATAAAAAGGGATAAAAATAAATTATTATAAAAAATACATGAAGTAAAAGGAATTATGCGAGAAAAAAAAAAAAAACAAGTCTAGATATGCCAAGTATGCTTGTGAATGACGACTAGTTACATTAAAATGTCCAAAGGGAGCCATATGTTTTATCTTAAATAAGCGAGAATAATCCAAATGTATTTTCTCCCTTTCCTCCATTCACGTCAATTTTGAACTCAAAAAATGGAATGAAATATTAAGCATAAATAGAACAAGGGTGTTGGGAGAATAAGAACCCAACTCTGGAAGCACACAATTGATTACCAACTTCAAGCAACTTAATATGCAGAAATAACTAGAATCAACAAGTAACTAGAATTCAGAATAACACAGAATATGAGAGACAATACACAACTTGTATTAACACTTTATACAGAAAAGAATACAATAAAGAAGATGCCACTTCTTCTCCACCACCTCTTCAGAGGCTCTCCACACCTCAAGTGAATAGTAATTCTTCTCCCCAAAGCTCTCCCTCTCAGGTCCCAACACCCAACTCAAATACAGAGTTGGTGTTCACCTCCCGTGCTCCACGCACACCACAAGTGCTCCACGCACTCCACAAGTACTCCACGTACTCAACAAGTACTCGAGGTACTTCAAGTAGATCTCCCATGAATCCGCAACAACCTGCAATTCAACAGACCATACTTATGGAAGGAACTCCCTTGCCTTCCTCTCTTGCTCTATCCGAGTACACACCTGTACTCCAAGTAGATCCTGCCTGATACTGCTCCCTGTTGTGTTGCTGTCTATATGATCTTGCACACCTGCAAATCAAGCACGGTTCTACTCACCTGTGAACCTTGACCTTGCACACACATACACCTGCAGATCAACGATCTTACTTACCATGTAGATCTCCTATATAGGCCATGCAACTGTGACCAATATCCTGCACTCCTGAAGAATCTAGCTGACTCTCCAAAACCAGCACCTGCCCTGGTACTGCTATGGAACTAGGAGGAACACCCTTGCTCACCTCACACACAGAAGGAACAAACTTTGCTCAACTCAAACTAGAACACTTTTCCAATACAACCACGAGTCTATTATATAGATCTCATCCAAACAATAATTAGACATCTAATTACAATAATTACATTCACAGCTATGAGTCTAAAATTAGCACTCATCATGCAAACACTTGGTTCGTCAACCAACTACCCGTAATTAACTCGTAGTCGAACCACACAGACGACCGACGTCGGTCCCTGTCTGCCTGGAGGTGACCGACGTCGGCCGATATATGACCGACGTCGGTTGCTTCTCTCTGCTATCCTGCCGACGTTGGCTGATCAGACCGACCCCAGCTTCTCTGCAACTCAGCAACCTTCAGCAACTTCCTCTCTTATTTGCATCAGTGAAGCTTTTAGCTCCACAACCTAACAATCTCCCACTTGGAGATAAATAGCTGCACTATACCTGTACCTGTACCCTATCTAATCTATTTCTTAGTTTGTATCCCTCTTCAAGCTCCCACCTGAAGACAACCCACCACACATCTCATGGTGTACCACCTATCATTCGAGTACCCTACCACATCCGAACCTACAAACGCATGTAGTGAAGTCCTGACCCTGCATGTATACCTGCTGCTGGTCCCTCTCAAATCCCTAAGAGCCCACTTCCCCAAATTGGCTCCTAACTCTGACAGCTCCCACTGTATGGGAATACTCAGGTCTATACCAGACCTCATGTGATTTCAGACACTATACATGTCCAGCCCTTAGTGTGCTCTGGCTCTGCATCCTGAACCTCGCCAACACCTGATTCACATCAGCTCCCACTGGAGACAAAATCTACCTGTGATCTCCATGTCTCCCATGTCAAAGAATTCTGCTGCTCCAAACTCCTCCTGACATGCCACTGAACTAATCTTACCCTTAGCTCAGCAAAACCCTATATGTACTAACCCTGCTAGCAAATCAAACCATCCACATACAGCAACAGAATGATGTCGCGACTCATCATCCAGCTGGTAAGTCAAACAACAGTAATAACCCTGACATTGACTAGAGTCATGCTCTGTCATCCCCCTATCAAAACCTGTACCACTGTCCTGCAGATCCTCAAGACCATATGACCTGGTCTTTCGCCTCACGTATCCATTCTCTCTATTCTTCTACTAAGGAATCCATTCGTCTCTGTGCTTTCATCCAGCTGGCAAACCTACCAAAACTTCCGTTTGGTTCTGCATCATATCCCTGCCTAGCTCCCACTTGTTTCCTGGATCCTTCCTGCTCTATAGTCAGCAACAAGTATGAAGAAGAGGAACACGAATTTGAGGGCCTACTTACACCTTCAGTCCTCTGTATGGGTGTTTGAGACTCCTTGACAACATGCTATCCACCCAAAATTCATTATAGTGACCAACCTTGGCTACCCCACAGTCTGCATCTGATCGATGTCGGTTCCCATGCGCCTGTACCTGACTACCAACCTACAACCGTTGGTGTTCCTACTGCCGACGTTGGTCCTACTGACTGACATCGGTCTTACCTACTACCGACATCGGTCCCCTGACCGACGTCGGTCTTACTCTGCCCGACACTGTCGGCTTCGGTCTACACATGACCGACATCGGCACCTGTCTGTTTGACGCTGGTTCCTCCTGACCGACATCGGTGTCTATGTTTGCCTGTGAGTGATGACTTTTTACCCACGAGCTCCTTTGAATCAATCTCCATGTCCAAACTGCTCTGCTCAAAAGTATCCAGCACCATCCACTGATTTTTGTCTGCCAGCGCCTCCAAGAACACCAAGGCTTTCCAGTTCTTAAGCCTGTCAAATACATCTGTCTTTCGCTTAAGAACATGCATCTCCTTCCTGCTCATGTGACCAAGCCTACGAAGCCATGTCTCCGCAATAGAAGAAGAATCAGTAATATAAACAAGTAGATAAAGTATACCTATTTTCTTACCACTAGCTAATTCAAGTGCTACCGCTGTGAGAGTTCTTGTGCATCTCTCATCACCCAATCTTTCTGAAGAAATTAGCCATATCTCCAAACCTGGGACCTGCATGACCTTCATCAACACCTGTGTGTTGGCCGCCTGCAATTTCAACTTCACTTCCGCTTTGCCAATTCTCTGGCAAGGCTCAACAGCTCCTCTACCTGGGGCTGCATGGAAAGAGGCAACCGAATCTTTTATCCAAGATTCAACTTTATCCAAGAAACCTCCTAGAGCATCCTATGCAACAACACCTGCTACATCTGCTTCTTCAGTTTCTTCATGCTGATTTGCTACCAACCGACAATATTCTTTTACCTGCTCTTTCTTTCCATGGGACCTTAAGTAACCATCTGTGCTTTTCAACTCCTCCATTCTTAGCTTACTTTGATCTGTCGTTGCTCTACTCCCACTCAATCAGAAACCCTTGAGAGTGCCCTGTAACCAAACACAAAACCTGCTTCCTGCAACCTTAGCTCTGATACCACTTGTTGGGAGAATAAGAACCCAACTCTAGAAGCACACAATTGATTACCAACTTCAAGCAACTTAATATGTGGAAATAACCAGAATCAACAAGTAACTAGAATTTAGAATAACACAGAATATGAGAGATAATACACAACTTGTATTAACACTTTATACAGAAAAGAATACAATAAAGAAGATGCCACTTCTTCTCCACCACCTCTTCAGGGGCTCGCCACACCTCAAGTGAATAGTAATTCTTCTCCCCAAAGCTCTCCCTCTCAAGTCCCAACACCCAACTCAAATACAGAGTTGGTGTTCACCTCCCATGCTCCACGCACACCACAAGTGCTCCACGCACTCCACAAGTACTCCACGTACTCAACAAGTACTCAAGGTACTTCAAGTAGATCTCCCATGAATCTGCAACAACCGGCAATTCAATAGACCATACTTATGGAAGGAACTCCCTTGCCTTCCTCTCTTGCTCTATCCGAGTACACACCTGTACTCCAAGTAGATCCTGCCTGATACTGCTCCCTGTTGTGTTGTTGTCTATATGATCTTGCACACCTGCAAATCAAACACGGTTCTGCTCACCTGTGAACCTTGACCTTGCACACACATACACCTGCAGATCAACGATCTTACTTACCATGTAGATCTCCTATATAGGCCATGCAACTGTGACCAAGATCCTACACTCTTGAAGAATCTAGTTGACTGTCCAAAACCAGCACCTGCCCTGGTACTGCTGTGGAACTAGGAGGAACACCCTTGCTCACCTCACACACAGAAGGAACAAACTTTGCTCAACTCAAACTAGAACACTTTTCCAATACAACCACGAGTCTATTATATAGATCTCATCCAAACAATAATTAGACATCTAATTACAATAATTAGATCCGCAGCTATGAGTCTAAAATTAGCATTCATCATGCAAACACTTGGTTCGTCAACCAACTGCCCGTAATTAACTCGCAGTCAAACAACACAGGCGACCGACGTCGGTCCCTGTCTGCCTGGAGGTGACCGACGCCGGCTGATTTATGACCGACGTCGGTTGCTTCTCTCTGCTATCCTACCGACGTCGGCTGATCAAACCGACCCCAGCTTCTCTGCAACTCAACAACCTTCAGCAACCTCCTCTCCTGTTTGCATCAGTGAAGCTTTTAGCTCCACAACCTAACAAAGGGCTATATTGTAGTTATAGTCCGTCTTCTTGAAACCTAGATTATTGTAGGTGTTATATGTATAAAATTTGGAATTAATTAGATATGATTTTATTTTTTATTGAAATAAATATAAATATTTTTTCATCCTATTATATATGTTATGAATATTGTTATTGAAAATAATATATTATGTAGATTAATAATTAAAGTAACTAAAAATTCATTATTACTAAAATGTTGAATTTAGATGATAAGGAAAGTAGTGAGACCATTTTTTATAGTTTACATGTCATGAAAGTCATAATGTTAAAGGGTGTTTATGATAAAATTTAAACAAAAAGTTATAATCATATTGTTGAGGACGGAATATTTTTTTTTTGAGATAATAACTGATCTTTTTCATAAAACTATTTGTTGAGAAAATGAGTATAGGTTACAATGTTTCATAAGAAAAGTATAATCATCCAAATGTTCTATGAAGTGAATACAAATAATTTTGATGATTTTGTTATATCTATTTTTTTTTTTTTAAAAAAAGATAGGATAATAAATTGACCAGGTTATAAAAAAAAGTTGTAGATTCTATAACTTCTTGAAACTTATATACTTTGCACATTCCTCTCTTAGAGGAAAATTACAAGAGTCTAAATTTTACATGCTTTTTTTAGTTTTTTTAATAGATATTGCAAATGTCATCCTAAAGAGTATAACTTATGTTGAGAGGGATGTAATTTCTTATTTTTATAAAATAGAATATTGTAAATTAAAAGAGTGTAAATC
>JARHVA010008002.1:140000-177500 GCA_037957365.1 Torreya grandis | reverse complement strand
CTCTAAGAAAAACTGTACTAAAAACTATTGATTCTAAACTGATTTGACTATGTAAAACTGTAGCTAGACCTACTTTTTTGTCTACTTTTAGAAAGTCTAGTTTTTCTATTATCTGGATATGAGCACCAAAAATAGATAGTAGTGGCACCAAAACTATATTCCAATCTTAGCACTATTGTCTTGCACCAAATATGGTAACTACTCAGCATTTTCTTTGTCTTCCAAGTCAATTCTAACTGGTTTGATGTTTGGTTGTTGTTATAGGTGTTTTGAATGCTACTTTTTTTTACTATTAGGAGCTCTGATCTTTGTGAAAAAATCCCTACTTATTGCCCCCTATTTTGAGGGTAGTAATGAATAACCTATGATGACTACCCTTAAAATAAATATCCCTATAAGTATGTTATGTTACAAATGTATATGATAGAACAATGATAATCGACAAGATATCTCAAGATATAGCATGATTTGTGATGAGAGATTATTAGGTCAATACCAGTATGCCTAGATAGATATAATAATGTAATATCATGTGAAACGTACTAAACTACAATTAGAAGTATGGTTAGTTGTTAATTTTTATTTTTAATGGAGGGATGGAGCATGATATCCATCATGGCATCGAAGAAAGTGAGAATAATGCATGATGTGGATGATGGCATTGAAAACAATCAAAAAGTAATCAAGCAGAAAGCACTCAAGGCAAGAATCAAGAAGCATACAAGGGTGGCCAAGGGGCCAAACAAACAAGGCACATGGGCACATGTCACTCAAACTAGAAAGCAAGCATAAAAGGCATGTTCAAATGCCACATACAAATACAATTTAAACAAGCAAAGTTGGCATGAAAGTCACAATCACATAGAAAAGTACAAGCAAAGGACATTGGTAAATTTCCTAAGGCACATACAAGAAAAAAATAGGTACTAACAAAATGTAATCACATCTAGCTATACAAAGCAAGAAAGGAAAGCATGTCAAAACTATAAATACAATCATATATAACTAACCAAAGTAAGAAATGAAAGTACATAAGACATGGAGTACAATACTAGCTTTATGCTAAGAAGTACACAAGTGCTATATACTATTGAGTGTCGATAGAGTAATTTATGTAAGCTATTAAATAATGTACATCAGCATGATAACAAAAGTGTGTGGTGTAGGAATGACATAACCTATATGTTGTAGTCATGTATAATATGCCCCAGTGGGTAAATATATTGATGTATGTCTCAAATGTAGAAGTAAGATACCCCCTCAGTGGGTAGAGTGAAGCAATCAAGGAGCTAGATGTCACTATACATACTTAAAGAAGATCAAGTGAATCATGGTAATGTAGATAAATCAACAAACTATAACATAAAACTAAAAATGTATGTCTAACATAGTAGTATAAATGTAAATCATGGATAATGCATACAATCAAAAAGAAATTTAGTGTTTTTGATTTATTTGAATGTTTTCAGATTTTTGATAATAAGCTATGTACAATCAATCATGAAAAGACTATGTAGAAGAAATACTGAGAAACTATGTACAAGGAAGCAAAAAGAAACTATGTACAAGTAATTAAAATGAAGCTATATACAAGCTATACTAAGAAGAAATGATACTAATCAATGATTCTCATGGGAGACTCCCTATCATCATGTCCTATATCAAATTAAGGAATTCTTCATGATTGTGAAGCATAAGGGAATCACTATGAACATGACTCTAAAATATTTAGATTTATTATCAATATTTTGGAAAT
This sequence comes from Torreya grandis, assembly GCA_037957365.1. NCBI lineage: Eukaryota > Viridiplantae > Streptophyta > Pinopsida > Cupressales > Taxaceae > Torreya > Torreya grandis. The sequence continues at coordinate 175,744 of JARHVA010008002.1, read as the reverse complement.
CACAAGAACATGACTTATGATTATCATCTTGATTTCCAACCAATGCAATGTTAGTGTTAACTTTTGTCATATCTAGATATTTTCGTTTGGTTAACTTTGTCTATGAATGATTTCACTTATGATGTTTAATAAATCTCAAACCTTGGTGACAAACATTATCTACTCCTAGAATAGGAGTAGTGATGCCTTCAGCATGCTTGCCCAAACCTTGACCTTCATAATCAAACTATTGTAGATATTTTTTAACAAAATCATACTAATTTGAAAGTTGAGCCTTATTTGGAGAGGTATATTTTCATATTTTTCATGCTTTACCTATGCTTGTGATACTGATTATTGCTCTAATTTTGATTTTTGATCCTTTTATCATTCTAAGTTATGCTTTGGTAACCACTTTTATACTATTTTTGAATTTTACCCTTTGTGAATGTGTTCTTATGTCACTATGGATTTCTTTACTAATTTACCTTATATAATATCCTCATTTATCTATTGTATATGTCTTTTTTAATTCCAAACATGAATCTATGTGATGTCCATGATTATATGATATGCACAATAAGATTTGGATCTTCTCACTAAATGTATAGGAGGTAGTTTGATCAACTTAGATTTAATCATTTCCCTTAGTACCTCACTTGAAATCTTATTTGATCTTTGAAAGAGTTTTGAATCATTAGTTGTAGAATTACTTTATTGTGATTTATTGTTTTGATATGTAACATTGATTTCAATTAATTGACTAGGTGAATTTGCATATACATAATTGACACTAGTGTGCATTTGAGGCTTTTGTATTATAATCTGATTTTCCAATGTCATCATCTTTTCATGTAATAGTTGATTCTACATTTTTTAATCTGAAATTAACTTGCTCATACTGGCAGTTTGATCCCTTAGAGTCTCACAAGTGCAAACTCTAGTTGCTTTTGATTGAACATGTAAGCACATATGTTGAAGAGGATTTGAAGAAGCTATAGGCTGAATGTATGCATTAGGAACAATAATATAGGTTTCCCAACCTTTTGGAGGGGTGTTGTCATGGACTTGTTTAAAGAGAAAGTAGTTATCGCCCTCTGGGGTCAGATGAAGAGAAGGAATTTCTTTCTTGTGCATAAGATATGACATTGAAACTTGATAAGTGGTTGTTAGCTTATGTAAAAACCATGTAGCAAAGGAGCTAGGTATATCTAGGTAGAAACGATATATATGGTATTAAATTCATGTAAGTCAACTTATAAGTTGTATATCAATATGATTATAAATAATATTTCACATGAGAGAGAGAGAGAGAGAGAGAGAGAGAGAGAGAGAGAGAGAGAGAGAGAGAGAGAGAGAGAGAGAGAGAGAGAGAGAGAGCATGAAATTATGTACTAATGCATAAATAAATTTGACATATGATTTGATATGTCTAATATGTGTGGAAAGATAAACTTGAAAAAAATTCCATATGAGAGATAGAAATTAAAGGGTAGAGAACATGTAATTGTGTATTAATGCATAAAAAGCTTTGACTTGTAACATAATATTTGTAACATGTTTAGCAAAATAGAGTTGAAAATTATTCCACATGAGAGACAGAGTATGCAAAAGAAATGTTGAAATCTTGTGCATATTTAGCAATAATTTTTTTAATATCATCCCTTATTATGAAAATTAAGCATGAAAGGGAAATAATGAAAATCTACAATAACATATGCTAAAATTCATTGTTCATGTACATGATAGGACCAAGTATGGTCTCCTTATTATTTGCATGAAATGTAATAAATATTTGAAAATAAGTGAGATCCATTTTTATTTTGATATGTAATCTAAGTTTAGATTTAAGGTGATACCTCAAGAAGCAATAGGACCTAGAGTATGCAACTAGGGTTTGAAAGATGATTATTTTGAAAATTGCCATAAAAATTTGAAATTTAAAGTGAATTTTTGAGTTAGGTATGCAAGTAAAAAAATTGAAAAATCATTTGAAAATTTGTGATTTAACGGGACCTAGGATGTGTCACTAGGGTTTTGAAAAATAATCATTTTTGAAAATTACTATTGAATTTTGAAATTTGAGGTGAATTTTTAAAATTAATGTGCTATTAAATAATCAAAAAATTATTGGGAAAGTACCAGAACCTAATATGGACAAATAGGGTTTGAAATAAAATTATTTTAAAATTACTACGATATTTTAAAATGTAATGTTATTTTATAATTTTATTATGTAGGTAAAAAATCAAAAAAACATAGGAAAAATGATTATAAAATTTACCCTAGGGTTTTTAGGGTTTTAATATGCAAACAAAGTAAGTTGGGTTCGCTAAATAATTTAACAGTTTTGGGAATATTGGTATGTTATTCATGATTTAGTTAAAGGATTTGAATAGTAAAATTAGTAAATAAATATACAATAATTAGGTGACTAATTTGTGTAAATTATATTGTAATTTTGACCTTTCTAAATATATTAATAAAAGGGAGAAAATAAAACTTAGATAGAAACTAAATGATGCAACTAAGATAGGTTCTAAGATTCACTATGTAGTACTGGGACACTATCACAAACTGATATATAAAGTTCATTTTATGATTGGATAGGAGGGCCAAAATTAGATTAGATTAGTGCTATCATTGTATTCCACCTCTACCGTTGTTGTCCTGGAGATCTAAGCTTTCTAGGTTTTGTTCACTATGCCTATGTGACCCTATCTATGAAGTTTCGGTAGCTAGAAGTCTACAGAGCTCCCTATATAGTATACTTTCTCTTCAAACCCTATACTCCATTATGATTTGACTAATTTTTAGAAAGAGTGGGAGTTAGTGTGTCTAAGATTCACTAAACTTGTATCGACACTTCCTACATACCAATACTCTAAAGAGCAATCAGGCCATATTTCATTGTCCCACTTGATGTGGTTTGTGTTATAAGTGTATGAATATGCAAAAATGCTAAACTAGATGTGCTTGAGGTTTCTAGGGATTGGTGTAAGGATTTGGATAAGCTTGTAAGTGTATTAACTAGCTGTATGCAAAGAATATGGAATATTGCTTGAGTAGTCTTTCTTGTATTCTTGTTTGCTTAGTGATATTAGATAACCCTTTCCAAATGATATTTGAATGGGATTTTATAAGGACATATTATTCATGGGTTAAATGTACTCACATTATATTGATAAGGAGAAGGATGGGGAACTGGAAGGAAATGACTATTTGGGCCAAAATTGCACTTGGATAGGAGTGTCAAAAGAAAATAGGAGTGGCACTATTGTTATATTCCAAGTATGGCATTAATGACCTGAGTAGATTGGACCTGGGGGGATGGATTAGTCATATAAAAGGGGTATTCTCAACCAGGATCAAGTCTAGAAGGTTATGTACGACTAGGAATTAGTGATAAGATTCCTATGAGAGTCATGAGAGCAAACAAGAGGGACCTATGGATTGGGTGTCTTTAACCACACTCAAGTTACCAATTTTTGCATTTTGTATGGCCATAGGATCCAAGTTGTATATAAATTTCTAATATAATTCTTATATGTGATTAGATAAATCTAGTTTATGATCCATATAATGGAATAAGTTTGATTTGTTCACATTTTATCTATCACGGTGATACAATGATATTCAAAAAAAATCTGAAGAGTTTTTTCACTACCTGATTAAAGGAAATTTACAGAACATAGCTGAATTAGTATGTATAGCCAACTTATTTTTATGCAAAGGGGTTTATTAATTTTTCATTTTTTGTTAGGTTAGAGGACCAAACCACTTTTTCTAAATTTTCATGCTTTTTTTAGTTATATTTTTTTGTGGGTAATTTTTTGTTGAGCATTGAATTTTATTCATCCTAATTGTAATCAACCTAAGCACTTGTTTATCAAGAAAGTATACATTAATAAAAAAATATGGAAGCTTTTGTACATTTTTCTATACATGTATATGATGGTTATGTTATTATATTTCATTTTTTTATCCTTTAAATTTATAACTATTACCATTGATAGTTGTGTGGATATTGGCTACGTGAGAGATTAGTTTTATGAGTTTCATTTAGTCCATTAAATTAGATCTTTGTTGGGTGAAAAACAAGATCATTATTCCTCTTTTCACACAAACACACACACACACACACACACACACACACACACACACACACACACACACACACACACACACACACACACACACACACAGATATATATATATATATATATAATTTTAGGTTTAGATTTTATTTTATATAAATCTAAATCTACATGTTTATATTGATTTCAAACCCTTATTTATTATCGTTTACACATTGTTGAATATTTGAAATGATAAACTATTATTAACGTAGTTATATGTATTTTATTTAATATTAAGTTATTGATCTTATTTAGGTAATTTTAATTTGGTTGATCCACTGTACCTTGTTCCATGTTTAGCACCGACATTAAAAAATATACAAGATTATTGTCATCTATAATTTATCTAAACTTTTTACAGATGTACCCCTTGAAATAGAATTGTTTCACGTCAATTACTAGGTTACTATCTAAGCCATTACCTAGTGATAATAAAACTTGAGGGAACCTTTAGTCTTTTTTTAGGAGAGGTTAGGTGGGTTCTTGTTGTACCTGAGTTGGTGTGCCAAACAACCCATTAATTGTTCTATAGGGATTGGTGTAAGGATTTGGATAAACTTGTAAGTGTATTAACTAGCTGTATGTAGAGAATATGGAATATTGCTTGAGTAGTCTTTCTTGTATTTTTGTTTGCTTAGTGATATTTGATAACCCTTTCCAAATGATATTTGAATGGGATTTTATAAAGACATATTCTTCTTGGGTTAAATGTACTCACATTATACTGATAAGGAGAAGGATGGGGAATTAGAAGGAAATGACTATTGGGGCCAAAATTTCACTTGGATAGGAGTGCCAAAAGAAAATAGGAGTGGCACTATTGTTATAGTCCAAGTATGGCATTAATTTCTTGAGTAGATAGGACCTGGGGGGGTGGATTAGTCATAGAAAAGGTGTATTCTCAACTGGGATCGAGTCTAGAAGGTTATGTATGACTAGGAATCAGTGATAAGATTCCTATGAGAGTCATGAGAGCAAACAAGAGGAACCTATGGATTGGGTGTCTTTAACCACACTCAAGTTACCAATTTTTGCATTTATATGACCATAGGATCCAAGTTGTATATAAATTTCTAATATAATTCTTATATGTGATTAGATAAATCTAGTTTATGATCCATATAATGGAATAAGTTTGATTTGTTCACATTTTATCTATCATGGTGATACAATGATATTAAAAAAAAATCTGAAGAGTTTTTTTACTACCTGATCAAAGGATTGTTACACAACACAGCTGAATTCATATGTATAGCCAACTTATTTTTATGCAAAGGGGTTTGTTAATTTTTCATTTTTTGTTAGGTTAGAGGACCAAACCACTTTTTCTAAATTTTCATGCTTTTTTTAGTTATATTTTTTTGTGGGTAATTTTTTGTTGAGCATTGAATTTTATTCATCCTAATTGTAATCGACCTAAGCACTTGTTTATCAAGAAAGTATACATTAATAAAAAAATATGGAAGCTTTTGTACATTTTTCTATACATGTATATGATGGTTATGTTATTATATTTCATTTTTTTATCCTTTAAATTTATAACTATTACCATTGATAGTTGTGTGGATATTGGCTACGTGAGAGATTAGTTTTATGAGTTTCATTTAGTCCATTAAATTAGATCTTTGTTGGGTGAAAAACAAGATCATTATTCCTCTTTTCTTATATATATATATATATATATATATATATATATATATATATATATATATATATATATATATATATATATATATATATATATATATATATATAATTTTAGGTTTAGATTTTATTTTATATAAATCTAAATCTACATGTTTATATTGATTTCAAACCCTTATTTATTATCATTTACACATTGTTGAATATTTGTAATGATAAACTATTATTAAGGCAGTTATAAGTATTTTATTCAATATTAAGTTATTGATCTTATTTAGGTAGTTTTAATTTGGTTGTTCCACTATACCTTGTTCCATGTTTAACACCTACATTAAAAAATATACAAGATTAGTGTCATCTATAATTTATCTAAACTTTTTATAGATATACCCCTTGAAATAGAATTGTTTCACGTCAATTACTAGGTTACTATCTAAGCCATTACCTAGTGATAATAAAACTTGAGGGGACCTTTAGTCTTTTTTTAGGAGAGGTTAGGTGGGTTCTCATTGTACCTGAGTTGGTGTGCCAAACAACCCATTAATTGTTCTCATGGGATTATTATTATTATTATTATTATTATTATTATTATTATTATTATTATTATTATTATTATTATTATTATTATTATTATTATTATTATTATTATTATTATATATACACACACATATATATATCAATTGTTCTCATGGGATTTTATATATATATATATATATATATATATATATATATATATATATATATATATATATATATATATATATATATATATATATATATATATATAATTTTGAGACATAAATGTTGGTACTACCAACTCTACATTGAGAGACAATAGTTGACATATCCTTTGTGTGCTATTTGCTCTTTTGGGTCATTTCCCCCATGTTCACATTTTTTCAATCTTTGTATTTCCTTTTCATTTTTTACCTTCATATTTATCATATTTTTCACACTGATAGGTCTTTACTTCAAACATGAGAATCCTATATACATAAGTCATATATGAGAATTTTAACAAAAAGTTCTAATCTAAGAAACTCCATAAAAAATATCATCGAGATTCCTAATAAGTTTCTAAAATAAACTATGATTTCATTAAATCTGGACATATTCTAGTCTAGATTAAAAAATTGAATCTACTTTCTCTTGTTTTATAATGTCAAATACCAAAATTATTTATTTCTATTATTGGTTTTCAATTTGTTAATTTTTGGTATTAAATATCATATTTTTCAGATTCCAATTTAGTATATTTTGGTATGACATATGATATTTTTTGTAATCTAATTTGAAAGTTATTATAATTTAATACTACCAACTCTACATTTTATTTTGAGACATAAATGTTGGTACTACCAACTCTACATTGAGAGATAATAGCTAACCCGTCCTTTGTGTCCTATTTGTTCTTTTGGGTCATTTTCCCTATGTTTACATTTTTTTAATATTTAGATTTCTTTGTCATTTTTGTACCTTCATATTTATCATATTTTTCATGCTAATAGGTCTTCGCTTCAAACATGAGGATCCTATATATAGAAATCATATATGAGAATTTTAACAAAAAGTTCCAATCTAAGAAACTCCAAAAAAAATATTATTGAGATTCCTAATAATTTTCTAACATAAGCTATCATTTCATTAAATTTAGACATTATATAGTCTAGATTAAAACCTAAAACTACTTTTTCTTATTTTATAATATCAAATATAAAAATTATTTATTTCTATAATTGGTTTTCAACTTGTTGATTTTTGGTATTAGATATCATATTTTTCAAATTCCAATTTAGTTTATTTTGGTATGATCTATCATATTTTTCAAAATCTAATTTCAAAGTTATTAGAATTTATTATAAAAAATATATATATTTGATGTTTTATCATTCAAAACATAACACTAATCAATTTTTAAATTTAAATTTTTGGAATTATTTCAATATTTTTTGGAATAAAAACATCATGGAAAAATTATTTAATATTTTATTTAAACTAATGTAATAATTTTAAATTTTCCCAAGATAAATTTCAATACATTTATTTCAAAGTTTATTATTTTTTAATTAATTTTTATTATTCAATCATTTTTTACTTTTTAAGAAAGTGGCAATAAGAAAGTGAAAATCACAAAATATAAGTGTGAGCAAAATAAATTATCACTAACATCCATGTAATTTTTTTGTGTGGTGAATTTATCACACGTACAAGTTTGTAATCTTTATTATAGATAAATCCTAACAAATAAATTCCTATAAAAATTTAAACATGAAAATTTACAAAAATTATTTAAAATGTTTTACATGGTATAGTGGACATATAAATTTTACTATACCATAAATATAAATGTCATTAATAATTTGTTTATAAATACGCAGGTAAATCTATTTATTACCAACCTTGTATTTATGAAACCTTGTAGAAGTATCAACATGAGCTATAATTCAGAAAGTAAATCATTGTATTCATATAAATAATTGTTAATTTTTTTAAAAAAAATTATAATTAAATTTATCATTATGAATATTTTTCTCATAACATTCATCAACTAGCATTGTATTAAATTGATTGTATAGACCCTTGTTATGATTGTAAACAGGTTATAGTGGTTTGAAAAATATTACAATGTTTTGAAAACTTTATATTCATCTAAATGATCTAACTCACATTGTTATTGAGAATATATAAATTCAAATTTATCACATTTCAATGTTATTTGTTGAAGAATCAAGATCATTAATTCATCTACATTTTTGGAATTAATTGATGTCCATATACCAGTTTTGAAAATAGATAGACATTTGTGCTAGAAATACCTTAGGTGTGGTTGAAAGAAGTAATACTTCATTTTGAGCTCAATATCCCCTGATACATCAATATTATTTGTGGCTAATTATTGTTTATGAAATTTATGAATTAAAACCCCATTCAATTCAAATACTATCAAATTTGATTAGTATAATTTATAATCTACACACAAGAAATTGTTCTAAATTCAAATTCATTGAGACAACCAATCATAAAAATAATAAAACCATATTTTATCTTTTTTAAGATGATTATTTTTATTATTCAAGAATTCAAGTTTAAATTATATAAACTACAACTTATTAATATTTTCTACTCGAATCAAAATAACATGTTACCCAAAAAATAATTAATTTGTTGCTTCAATAATTTTGTTTGTAACAAAGTAAGTCAATAATTAGTTATATTAATAAGTACAATTTTTTTTGTGACAAAGTAAGTCAATAATTAGTATTATTAATAATTTTTTTGGAAATAAATAAATTATTTATAGTAACACATTGAGATACAAAATCACATGATCCAATTATAAATTTATTTTCCATAGAATAAACTTTATTATAGCTTGATTCAAATCAAAATAAAACAATCATAATAAATAATAGTTCAATTAAATGTTTGTAAAGAGTGATACATGTTTGTGTGTGGTTACACATTTTATATCCACACATATAAGTTTCCAAATTTTTTATATCAAAATTTTGCATGACCTCAAATTTCCATCTTGAAGCAAATCCAAAGTAAAGGGCATCTTATTTGTTGGAATTGAAACATGTCTTCTCATCTATGAAATAATTTTTTGTATTATGTATACATATTTGTATCTTTTGAGAATAATTTTTATAGTTTTTATGTATACCAATGTAATATTTCCTTTTTATATCTAAAAAATCTATCACTTATATCACAATGTGATACACCTTGAGTAAAAACAAATTCAACATTTTGTATCTAGTCAAAGTGATAAATGAATGAATTAAGCACTATTGATTTCAGATTGGTAAACCATAACTCAATATAAAAATGTTTTTTTGAAATACTCAATAAATCAGGATTAAACATGCGATAAAAATATTTATAACATGAATTTGAAAAAATGAGTTTTTTCCATGCTTATCCAAAATTAGTAATCCTTGAAATTCCAAACAACAGTCCTTCCACTCCCAACACAAGTAATTTTATTCAATCTAGAACAAAATATAAAATATGAGAGAAATAAATAGATTTTAATTTTGATGTAGTAAGCTACTATATTTAATTTATGTTTTTTCATAACTATCAATCTTAATTAATGGACATGTAAATAATTTATAATTTTAGCCACTTGAAAGTCTATGATTGTATTTCATTACAAACATTTTATCAATATTACTCAATATATGATAATATTCAATATAAAATTTATGCATCATAATAAACTAGAAGAGAATAACTATTTAGAAAAAATTCAGTGAAACATGTCCCAATGCAAAGATTATATTATGTTCAAAATATATTAATGAATAATAGTGTTCAAAACATTCAAAAATAGTGAAGCTTACATATAATCAAGAAACAATTATCTCTAATCTTAAAATTTTGAATTAGATGATTATTTTGTGATTAAAGTCATACAACCTTAATCATTACTTATACAAGCACAAGAATCTATAGATAAGATAAGAGGTTTTAAATAATTTCTCACATCCTTGCCATGCCCAATTACAATTAATTGTTTATATAATGTTGTCATCAATCATTTTTCCTTTTTAAATTATTCCCCTTGAGTGAACTTCATGTAAAAAATAAAATTATCACCAAGAACACCCATTTTGGTGAATCAACTACAATAATGTTTTATACAATATAATAAAAAAGAGGATCTCTCTAAATGTTATCTAAATTCTTAATACAATTTCATCTTAATTAACAAAATGCTCTACACCTGAACACAACATAGGTTGTTCATCCATTATCGCTTGTTGTAATTTTTCCTATGTTGTTCTTTGTATCAAATAAAGTCCAAAATGTAAGTTAAAAATATGAACATAGGTCAGTTATAAAATGAGTTGTCATTCCTCTTTTTTTATAATGCTTGTTATTTATTTGGATGGGTTCTTTATTTCTTATATTATATCTTAATTCTAGTAACCCATCTAAAATGATAACAAATAAGTATTTTTTAGGAACTATAAATATTAAAATCAAATAATTAAATAATTAACCATTGAAGTATAGTTTGTATGAAAGCCACATGTATAAAAATGATAGTAACAATACAAAAGTAATGAAATGTCTATCAAGTGTTAATTATTTATTAATAGTACCTAATGAAGATCAAAACTTAAGGATTGACTTCAATTTCTTTAGTGTACTTATTGTGTTCATCACTATAATTTTCATAAAATATTTACTTTTACCAAGGTCTATAGTTTTGTCATTGTCAGAGTGGGTGAGAATATATTAGATAGGATCAAATACATGGAGAAACCTATATGGAGTAGTGAAATAAAATATAGTAATCTAAACGAAAAAGCTTGTCTTCACAATAAGAAAATTATGTTAAGCATTAACCAAAAATTACACAGGAAGGTTTATTATATAGGTGGAAAATAGACATGTCTCAACATCCTCATTCATGTGGGAATATTTTATCCTAATTACCATTATTAAACCTAAGAAAGTTAAATAAATTATGTAGACAAAATAAAGTGGGATAAAAGTCTACAACAACGCCTCCTTTAAGTATAGTTTAGGTGGGTAAAATAATTGGGTCCCAATATAAAGGCCTAATGAGGTACCCATTGTCATTCTAAATGTGTACCTATGGATAGATTAATGCATGGGGTGATATAATATGGGATCATATCATGAATTCTTCTCATGAGGTGTAGAAGTGCTCAATTTGGGATGTAGGTGTATTCAATCTTACCAATGTGCATAAAAGATCATATGTCTTATCATAATAATGAGAACATACCCAAGGTGTGGGACTCTTGCACTCCTTGGGAAAATACTCTTTATAAGGTCAAATTCCTTCTAATATAAGTGTATCTAGTTTAGGACTAGCACACAGACCTCCAAGGAGTAGAAAGGAAATCTACCACTATGTTAAACCTAGTCCTTTAAGGGTAAAAAGGGGAGAGAGGGTAAGAAGTTTTTAAAAATGAATAATGGTGATTCACCAAGAGTAGAGAGATCACCTAACCCACTTGATGGAATAATAAAACTATAGAATTAAAACACATCCTTCAAATCAGATATCACTACCTGAGTGTTTTGTACATAGGAAAGGGAACATAATACAACATTATGAAGGATGACAAGCGATCCATAGATAACAACCATGTAGTCCTATGTATACACTTTGTGTGACATATAGAGGTGTTTTTTTATTCACTTATATGTATGAATTGATTATAAAAATGAGAGAGATAAACATATATAAACAAAGATTATTAAATGTTAATACACATAGGATGTAGAGAATGAAGAGAGGTATTTCAGTGATTATTAATTTCAAGTCCTAAGCTAATATTAAAAAATTAAAATGATAGAGAATTTTTATATATAGGAGAGTTTTCTATTTCATAATGAAAATCAAAGTTTCTATAGAGTTGGGAAAGACCCTATGTAATTAATTTAGTATATGAGATGGTAGATAGGAACTTGATAATAAAGTTGACAATCAAAACTCTAGAGAACAATAATCTTATGTGATAACTACTAAGATTCATGATCATTAAATTTGAGGCTTAAAATATGGTCATAGAAGTATCTCGATGATCATTATTGTATCTTCAAATAATCTACATGATTATCAAGGATATAAATACACTCCAATAGTCATAGGAGGCATTTTTGCATGTTAAGTACACCTACCCACCACCTTTTCATATAATTCCTCTCTAGATTATTTGCTTTGATTTCCAATTAAGACTAACTACCACACTTTATTATTTTTTCCACCTTTTTCTTCATCTAAGCTACTTACTGATGTGGAGGTTACATACGCTTTCTTTAGATTTCTCCATGCCATCTTTATGAGTGTCGTAGAGTTTTGTGCATGTATTTCATGGGGATCATATGCATACTAAATTTTTTGTACTTTGAAATTTATTTGGTTTACTCTAGATACATGGAAATAATATGTTTTAGAGGTGTGCATGCCTTCCATGATTCCTATAATCTTAGTTTTTTTCTAAGTGAGTTTGCGCCTATTTGTCTTTAACATTCAGAATACATGTGTTCACTCAATATGCAAGTGTGAATTTACATCATTTTTTTCATTTTAATGAATTTATAATTGAATTCATCATCTACAAGGAGTGTGTAAGGAAGGATGCACAAGAGGATGAACATTATAATAAAAGGGTGTAGTAGATTAGAGAATTTGTGAACTTGCATGATGACATAGAGGGAAATATTATATGGAAGGCATACATAAGTTTTTAATTTCTCTTGTGCCTAGTCACTTTGGAATCTCTTAGGTAGGAGTTCATTATAATAATTAATATCTTGGGCATGTACTTGAGGTTATAAATATCACACTATGCACTCTTTCCTATCTAATCTGAAGTCTGAGGATTCTATGTGCTAGACTTGCATGTTAATAATTATTATGATGGAGGGTTATGAAGATATTATGCATAGGGAACACTTTAATATCTATTCATATGAATGAATCATCACTTATTTTATGAATGCATCTACACTAACTTTTAACTTTAGGCAATAATAGGGAATCATCTATGCATAACATGTCTTTTGAATAAATTGACACCGTGTGAGCGTGAAATCCTCATGTAATGTCCTATGAGATTTGCATGGGATGGGGTGACTTGAAGAGTCAAAATTTTTAGAAAATTATATTATCTTCTTTATTTTTAAATAGGGACTAGTATCCTTGAATTAATCCATTTGGTACATAGTAATCTGGAGCCCATTAATATTTCACCCTTCACATGACTAGCTAAACCAAGATTACCCAACCTTATAATAAACTAAAGTACCTTTCAAAGTTAAAAAGTAAGCATAATCCTACTTTGAAAAATATTAAGAGGAAGGAAAATCTAAACTAAACATGAACTATCCACAAGCACTAGGAGAAAATGAAACCAATCTAAATACCAACATGTGCACATGGAACTTAGGGAAATTAAGAGATCAAATCTTCTATTTACAAAATATACATGACCATTAGAGATAGTTTTTGAGATCAATACCATTAAATGGGATGGGTAAAACTTATCTAATTAGATTTGAAAGTCATAAGGCATTATCTAGCTTGAAACTAGTTATGGTGTATGGGATACTCCATATATCATCAAACTTTTTATGTTCCCCAGTGTTTACCCTATCTATGTACCATTTGAGTATTAAGTCTCATTCACTAAAGCTTATAGAAATAACTTTCCTATCAAATTTCCTTTTTATCTATGCTTGATGAAACTCCATAGTGCACATGGTTTACACTCTTGTTTCCTCAAGCTCCATTAGATCATCCATCCTTACTATTATGGGGTTGTTCTCACATAATTATAGTTGATGGGCTAGTTTTAATGAAGGTAAATAATGATATGTATGAAACCTTGCTTCTCTCCCAAAAATAAACATGAAAGGTGAAATCCCTAGCACCTTTTTTATAATTATTCATTCTACCTAGAGGATTATTTTGAGTTTGGTGTGCCAAGATCATTGGTTATCTTCTATTGTTCACTTCATGATTCATATCAAGTTCTTGATAGTGGACTCAACCAAACCATTATTTTGAGGGCAATACTTTGAGTAAGTTCGTAGGTCAACTTTTTTCTTAACTAATCACTCACTCATTTTGGTTATAAGAAAATCCATTACATTATCAAAAATAATGATGGATATAAAACCAAATATAACTATAATGCTTTCATTAAAATATATAATAGAAACCTCATTAGCCTTCTTAAGTGTTATTTCCTTCATCCACCTTATAAATTATTAAATTTTAATGAGGATCCATTTGTGTCTTGTGATTTATGGTGTATTTATCATTATAATGAATTCTAAGCCCCATTGGGAAAAGGTTTGATCCACTTATATTGGACATAGGGGCAGGGATCCAAATTTCTACTTGCCTACAAAGAATGTGCACTAATTTTAGCTTTACACCCATGCATGTGTATCTTATAATAGAGTTGGATAATAATATATAGATCACATGATTTTAATAGAAGTGGTTTTAGGTGATTAATAGCCTCTTAATAGTGCATCATGGACAAATTTAATTTTCCCACTTACTTGATCCTATTCTACACACCTGAAGATAAATCCATTTATTTATCTTTTGATTAACACATTATTGATAAGTGCATAAGGAATATATTTTAAAATATATTTCATACATTTATATTTATTCAATCCATGTGGATAAATTCTAGTCTAAAAAAAATGCTCATGATATAAGTCTAACCTATGGGGGCACTCTAGTTTATTGACTAATTTTTTTGCAATATAAGGACTTCTTTATCTTCAAATTTTACATCTTCTACCATTTATTCACATAGCCATTTCCCTCACAATAGTTTTATGATTCATATGTCTAAGTATAATCCATCACCTTTATTATCCACCAAACTCTCTTCTCATTGATATCCTTAGAAAAAACTCCTTAATATGTGAATGATAAACCATGAGCTAAATCTTATTGTTGAAAAGCATATGCCTAAATTTATTGATTTTCCTTATGAATACAAGGATGTGTTTCTCCATAAATATATAAAATAACTCATAATCCTTTGGTTATTTACTAAATAAAATAATAGGTTGATCCAATTGATCATTGTTCTAATATGTTATAATGGCTGAGATGCCTTCATCTCTACCAAATGTGTGATGGATAAAATCCTCACTATAATTAGGGTTTATCAAGGGAGGATCTTGTGTGATATCATGATTTATGGCCTCAAAATTATCTTTCATTTATGGTTCTAGATGAATTTATCACTGTTCTTGAGCATTATGTGAGTGGGTTGGTTAGAGTAGAGAAATTTGGCACAAACCTTCTAACATAGTTTATCTTTCCCAAGAACATTTGGAGGCCTTTATTTTGACCTAGGAGAGGGAGAGATAGAATGGCATTGACTCTCTTTGAATCAATTTAGATTTTTTATTCGGAGATAATATTTCATGGTAATTTACACTCATGGATAGTCAATACTAACTTTCTTGGGTTTAAAGAGATCCCAAAATCTCAATAGTTTTCAAAAGCTTATTGCACATTGTTTAAATGATCCACTATATGATTGGAGAAGATAGTGATATCATCAAGGTATATCATGATGTTATTATTCAGGAGTAGGAATAATTTTAATAATGGACCCTTCAAAGCTTACTATAAAATCCAAGTAAATCCTAGAGCATAGTTATAATTCCTTTGACAAATCTTTAGAAAAATCAGCATGTTGGTATAAATTGATTGAAAATTTCTAATATCTATTTTAGAAAACTTATAAATAGATGGAGAATTAAGCATCATATTCAAATAAAGAAATAATGGAAAAAAATACAATTTAAACCCATTTCCCTAAACACATTCATAGGTCAAATATGCTTGAGGTGGAATAATGATTATGAATAATGGATATCCTATTTTTTTCAAAATGATAATTTTGATTTGCCCTATGAAATTAGAGGTATTCCTATCATTTAAAACACTTATTCTAATGAATAAATCAATGAAAGGAAAACATGAGAGACAACATGAATGACTTTCCAAAGTAAAATTTCCAAATTAAAAATTATGGCATATTATGATATTATTAATCCATTCTAGAGGAGGACTCATAGGGTTTCTAGAGTTAATATGTTTCCAACTTAATGAATAAAGAAGTGAGATCATTTTACCAATGATTATTTATTAATTATACTTGGAGGTATGTGAATGAATTAGTTAATCATCTCCTTTATCATAATTACACCCAATGGGATACCATGGTTAAAATTATGTTAGATGTTTCTAGTTTTATTCATCAAATTAAATGATGGGTCATATTTAATACAAATAATCATATTAAATAAAATAATTAATTATTGATTGTAAAGCAATCCAAAATTTAAGGTAAAATAAAATTTACATATAATATTTAATAAACTATTCAATTCCATATCATTGGGTAATCATAATGTAATCCAAAGAATATTTTTAACAAACCCACTTAGGGAAAAATAGATATAGAGTAG
This sequence comes from Torreya grandis, assembly GCA_037957365.1. NCBI lineage: Eukaryota > Viridiplantae > Streptophyta > Pinopsida > Cupressales > Taxaceae > Torreya > Torreya grandis. The sequence continues at coordinate 158,978 of JARHVA010008002.1, read as the reverse complement.
CTACATAACCACCTCCACAAAACCAACACCAATCTAGATTTTGTCATTCCTAGAACATAAGCCCACTATAAATCCTTATGTTTAACACTTAGGGCACCAATAATATAAGGAATTGGTTCCATCCACCAAGCATATGCTTGAGTATAAAGGGGAATTAATCAATTCTAATCTATAAGAGAGTAAAAACAACCTCAACTTCAACCAACACCAAAATAAAATTATATATTTAGAGGGGTTGTCTTGTATACTTTAGTATATTTATAATGGATAAGTGGCACCTACCATGGGGAGATAAATATGTGATCAAATTACATTAATCCTGAGGGTGATGTATTGTGTATGTAATGGGGAATGCACCACATCTATAAAACAATCCTATCTTGGAGAAATTAAATCCTAATTACACTTTTTATTATGAATACATTAGATATTTAGGGTCATGACAAATATGGATATGCTAAACCTATCCAAGGGATCTCTTACCATAATAATATCACTATGGAGGGTTTGAAAGCCTATAGTCAAGAAAAACTATGTAATAAACCTAACTAGGTCCTATGTTTTCATATTCACTAATCTAATAACTAGTAAAGAAAAATATAATCTAGTGCTCACCAAATATTGTTGAACAAAGTGGGGGTAATAAACATTAAAAGTAAACATTTATAGAAGATGTATACTCAGATTAATGTATAGGTAATCCTAATGCATGGGAGAGAATTAAAAATGCATATCAATCTACTCTTACAAAGGAGGAACAATGTTAGGAATACTTACCTTTGAAGACCAACCCATCGAGCCTCAATCTATCCCTTGGCCAAGGTGCTTCACAAGAGGTTATCGTGTTATGTAAGGATGACAAGGATAAAAAATCTCTATGATACAAAACCTATTAATACATCAAAAATAATTCACCATAAGACAAGATTTGTGTCTCCAAATAAAGTATAAAACCCTAATATTTATCCTCAAGTAGAATGGTGGATAAGAAAATGCATAATATACATATTTTCTTCTTCACTTCTCTTATAAATGATGAAATGAATGTGTTTATATTGGTGGATCTAACCCTAATCCTTTCCAAAGGTTTAGGCTAATAATTTTGACCCAATCAAACTAGTATCATTAATGAAAAACTAATTAGGTCACAGTCTAGGTCGGTCAGGGGCTAACCTAGACCCTAATAAGTTTTAACAATTAGAGTACAAGGTTGATGGGGATGATAGTGTAACATAAACTATCAAAATGGGTTGTAGGCTAGGGAAAGGATAATGAATGTTTTAAATGACTTGAAGAGGGTAAAAAATAGGGGAAAAACTTAGGGGAATGTTTTTAAGATATGGGTGTGTAGATAGAAGGTGGTAATAAGGGACAATAATCTTATGAAGCAGCAATGGTCTACCCACCCATTTCCTGATGCACCCCTTAAGGCATGCACTCAAATATATTGAGAATAAATATTCTCCTACAAGATATAAATCATTAATAATTGATAAATTTTCGAAAATATTATGTGTACACATATGCCCCACTCGAAGCTCATCACATGTTACATAGGTGCAGCACAGGATGGTGCTTCAAGAAAAGAACATAGTAATGCACAATTCTAAAGTTGAATAAAGTTAATTAAGGATAAAATAAGATAAATGAAAGGATATAATTTCAAAACACATACCTTGACTTACCTTAGTGCTATAGATAAAGAATGAGATGCAATAAATGTGAAGGTGTCCAATGTAGGGAACATTAGGTGAACCTATAGATATTAGTGAAAATTAGTGAAATATTAAATTTTTTGCAATATGGAAATATAATATTTGGAAATATTCTCTATGATGTCAATATTCTAGAAAATTCTATGATTTAGAAAAAGGGCTAGTAGAGAAAGATATGATCAAAATAAAAAATCTGATGGTAAGTATTTAAAAGGAAAATAATTTTGAATAGTAAATATAAATAGGGTGAAAATTAATTCATTTATAATTTTTACTATAATGGTAAAATAGAGATCTAATAGACCTAGTGAGATGTCAAAGAGCCAATATGGTTAGAAGATGACAGTTGAGATGAGGAGGATGCATAGTGGCAGTAGTGAGTGCAACATATATAAACAACTAAAAAATTCAAATTTTTTAATATTTTTATTTTAAATTGAGTAAATTATAGAAAATTTACTAGTAAATAAAATCTAAGCACTGGAATGAACCCTAGGAAATTTTGAGGGACACTAGGCTTAAAATGGGATATTGAGTAAGAAGGATTCAAACCAATAAATGCTCTAGGCATTTATGGTAATTGGTCAAAAGGTTATCATTAAGGATGAGTAGAGTTGACCAAGTTCACTTAGTGTACAAGGGGTAAGAAAACTAATAGGCGAACTACATATTAGTAGGTCAATTTAGATGGATAAGGGAGGGATCTAATTGCATAGTAGTGGGCTAACTTAGTTGTTTTTGAAGTGGTTGATATAGTACTATAGGCTATAAGGTGGTTTATTTAGTATTATAGGCATAAAGGTGTCTTATTTAGTACTAAAGAAATTAATCTAGAATAAATTTTATAGGGTTGATTTAGTATTCGAGATGAAGCACAAGGTTGATTTAGTATTAAATAGGCCAATTTTATAGAAAATGGAAAAACTAAATCAAACCAATTAAATTTTGTGAAATTTTAATAATTTAATTTGATTATTAATGACATGGATATCTAATACATCCTTTGTTGTTTTATATTTTATATAGATGTCAAAGATATTGGTGACTAATCGATGCATCATGGCTACCATATTTGCTTGAGTAGTTTATAGATGTGGATAGAGTGTGACTAGTTATGTTGGGTCTAGGAGGTATCATAGAAATGAGGTACATCTTATTAAGTTTTGATCTCTTTATCATGTTCCTCAAAAAATGGGAATGGTTTACCAACACATTTTGATGGCTGGTGGATGGGGATACCATAGACGTGGGTATCACTCTAAAGGATGTCCATGTATTATTTACACTATCGATAAGAGGGATGATGGTGATTACAGGGATACCAAATGATCTAGAGGAGAGATGAGCAATAGTCAAGTGGGTGACATGCTCAAATAGGATATACCTAGGGTTGAGGGTCAGTTTATTTGATGTGTATATTATGCATATTTTGGACTTTTAGAAGGCTATGATTGGACTTATAATAACATGAGTGTTGTGTCACAAGTCAGATGGAAAGGAACCACTATATGTGATATCCTTATGGAAGTCCATTTTGGATCAGGGGGTGATATATGATTCTTTGTTTGTCATCTTGGTTTAGCTCATGCATGTTATATATGGGATGATATACAGAGGGTAAGAGACCATGGGACTAGTGGTCTTACTTAGTGCATGGATATATGAAAGGTTATTATTATCCAATTTTGGCCTACATGTAGAACCTAACATTGAAATAAATATTTTAGGGGTCTTAGTGTGGAGTAAGAAGCTAAGTAGAGTTCATGTTGAATAAAGGATCCAAAGTTATAGATGGAATGAGTGGTCCAAAATATCTCTTGAATCCTACAAAGCTTTTGAAACACTTTAAGTCCAATTAGAGTGTAGTTTCTCTAAATTAAATAAATTAGGTCTCCATGGTGGTCATAACATTCAAGAGAATGAAACATGTTTTACACAAGCTTCAAGGGTCCATCCAAGATTTGGATATTCAAGAAAATGATCAAGCACAAGTTTAAATGAGTTAGACGGTCATCAATATGTAACATACAAATGGAGTAAACTAGTTCACTTGTGAGTTTTATAAATCTACTAAGAAAGCATCATAAGATAACATATTTTAATTCCATGTAGTTCTTCATGTTACGAACATGCTATGTAAGTTTCATGTCTATACCAAGTTTCTAGATCAAGTTATAATTATTAAAATTTGAATCTATAGAGCAAGACGTTCACACAAGTGTCAAGTTTGAGCTTCATAAAATGACCAGTTAGATTCAAAAGGTCCTTAAAAGGTTTATAGTTGAGAAATATATAATAGTATACTTTAGATTTCATTTTGAGAAACAAGATCTAATGGTTTATTTTGGGGACAAATAAGTTAAAAGGTCCATGAGTTAAAACCTTTTAAAGAGATACAAATATTTGATGGTGTGGATCAGCCAAACAATGATCCAACAGTACATGATCATTGATGAGAATGTGGGCCCAATGAGCTATATGGCTAAAATTATCTCATATATCTCAATCCAATGGTGTAAAGTAAGTCAAATTATCAAGGATATTGAGAGCCCACCATGTGGCACAAGCACGAAAGTTGATAGACTAATAACAAGATCTTGAGATCAATGCATGATTGACAAGTAGCATGAGCATGTTTAAGTTGGTAGAGAGTCGATAGACCATGTTACTTCATAAAAATATGATCCAATGGTGTGATGGAAGTCAAGAAGTCAACAGGATCTTGAGTCCAATGAGATTAAAGATGGGTTAGACCCTTTTAATTGGCTTGAGCAATATTCAATGGATAAATTCAAAGCCAAAGACTAATTTTCTACCAAGACAAATAGGTCTTGTAGGGTCATTGTTCTGCCATTAGAGCTTGATCAAATGCCATGACAAGGATATAGTGATGTAGTCAGGTACAAATGGCATAAAAGGGACACCATTGAAGCTAAATGTAGACCTCTGATGTGAAGGTTTGTGGCAAAAAAGGTTCATTTTTCAATTGTGTTCACCGTTCTCTAAATAAGTATCCCTATATATAATGAGATATTGGTTTCTATAGATGTTCAAAGGCAAAAATAGGTATTTTAAACCTAGTGGATATCAAAAGGGGTTATGAATTTTATAGGTCTACATCGATACATGAGGTTATAGGAAAACCAATAAAAGAGATTGGTTTTCTATGTATAGAAAAGATTTGGGTCCAACATTCAATCGAGGGTAGGTATTTATGATCATTAAGAAGATCTGCATCCTTCATCATGGCCATATTTTCAATAGATATCCATCTAAAATGCATAAATCTATGATTCTATCAAATCCATGTGTATGAAAGTTTTGTCTTTAGTGAGAGATGGCATGGAGGATCATAGAAAAGGATCCGATGGTTGAAATTTGTAGATAGGAGCATTCAGTGTATCTTCAAAGCCTTTGGGGACTTTGCCACTTAGTAAGCCATGAGAAATGTCTTAATTGATCAAAAATGTGGAAAGGATTTTTTTAGAGAAAAACTTGGTAACTCAAAATCAATTAATGACCTAGGTTGGTGTGTTTCATCTCTAATGGCATGCTCCTACATTCTTTATCTCTCTCTTATCATATATATCCTAGTCTCATTCCCATTATGGGGGTTCTTAACTATTAAAAAATTTCATTATTTTCTAGTACAAGGATACTCATTGAGACTCTTACAAAAGTGTTCTCATTTGACATGGTTAAACCTTGTCAAAACATCATAGAAACTACCTTTTAAAGTAATAGAATCAACTCTTTGCCTATCTTTTATCTTCAATTAGTTCTTAGTATGCTCGTGTATGTTAAATTTGTGAAGGGCAGTCTTCCTAGTTTATTTTCCTTCTTCTTACCTCTTTGAAGGTGTTCTGAAACTAACTTGAAATTCTAGGTTAATGTTCAACTAGGGACCTCTTCTATGAAGTATTTATACAACTAGTGAGATTGTGAGGTTGTGTGAGATAGAGTTGTTTTATGTTGATCCAGCATGGGTTTAACCTTGTATGAATGTCCATTTTAATTTTGGTACATCACCTTTTATCCTTATTAGGAACCCTTTATAAGCCTTTTCTCAATGATTTGCATTAGTTTAGGTGAGAATCAAGAGGAATCCAACCTTTTCCAGAGGTCCACCCCCATTATAGGTGATCCACAGACTGGGGTTGTTCCCATTATGTAGCTCAATTGGAGGGATCCTAAATAAGTCTCTCCAAGGGTGAAAAGTGAGCCTACAATAGTTTATGGCACACTCAATGGGACAATAATTCAAGGAATATTGATCAATGTTGATGTTGTCTTGATCAAATTTGTAGTAGTTAAGCTCCCAAATAACAACATATAGTGATTCCAAAAGGAAGACTCAACATTTTAGTTACATAGTAGTAAATTCATCTCATTCTAAAGGTGATAACAAGGTCATCTTCAAGAGGTATTCCCTTTGAATTTGTTAAACTACCTTTGAATTCAACAAAAACATTATGTTTTACCAATACACATCCATATCATGGGACCTTTGCTCTTAAGACATTTTCAAGGCCTACCCCTATAAGAGGATCTTTACTAAATCCTTTTGTGGCCATGGAATCTCATAGATCTTTTCCTTTTGTAGATTTTAATGGCCAAAGCCCTTTAGACCTTGTTTAATATGATCATATCCCAATTTTATGCCTTTAAAGTGTTCCATATTATACTGAAGACCAAGCTAAAACACTTTCTGAGTACCTCATGGACATATCTAGTTTTTACAATATTCGTAATGTCACTAAGGAAAATATAGATATTAGGTTATTAGCTACTTCTTTCCAAGGAAAGGCCCTAGATTGGTATAAAGTCCTTGCTTCTAATTCCATTCAAACATGGGACCAATTAGGTGATGCGTTATGAAAAATATTTGAGGACAAAAGTGATCATTTGTCACTTAAAGATAAAATAACTTCCATTAAGAGAGCTCCTCCTAAAGTTGTGCAAGACTTCAACACAAGGTTTCAAAAACCTTGGGATAGAATCCTAGTCTTAGTTAGACCAACTCCTAATTTTTCCTTCCTCTACTATTTTAAATCTTTAAACAATGGCATAGTAATGATGATCTAATCCATGGGAGGGAATATACTTACAGATGCTTATGAGGTGTCCATCAAAACAAAAAATTATCTAGTGCAAGATGGCAAGCTTACACCTAGACCACTAATGCCCTTATTTCTTAAAATTAGACCACCTCCCATTGTTATCCCTTTACTTGATGTCATTCTTACTTTACCAATAGTTGATGAAATTATTATTAAAAAATAAGGGAAATCTTCCACTAGTACATCCATTGATTCCCAAGAGCAAACAAATTTTGAATAGTTCAAGATCATGTTCCAATCCTGGGGGAATTAGCTAGTGAATGTCAAAAGGTAGTACGATATCAATAGGCCTTATCAAGATTCATATCAACATCAGCAGTAAGCTTTTCAAGAAAAAATGCCACCATACAAAGGGAACTTACAAGGCCAAGGCCAAGGCCAAGGCCAACGTCAAAATCATGGAAAAGGCCAACATCACTACAATAGGAAAAATAACTACAGTCCTAATGTCAAAATCACTTCCACCACCTTGGTCCCAATTTAAAATAATTTGGCTCAATAAACTGAGGGTACCAAGCCTTGGAATTAGTATTTTGGGAAATCAATTAATCTAACCACTAATTTAACCCAAATATTTAATGATGAATGGCAACAAGATACTATTTTTGGGTACAACTAAGCTCTTATGGCCCAACAGATAGAGGTAGCTATGATGACTCAGTTAGAGGAACCTCAACAAGGTCAGAACAATGGTTAGGGATTAGGCCAGTTGGGTGTTATGATGATGAGCTATGAAAAAAAGAATGTTATACACTCAATCAACAAACTAGATCTAATTAGGGATACATCCTAGTAGTTGCAAATATTAGATTCAAAATAAGAAACATGGATGGTAACTAGGAACCAAAAAATAAGGCCCTACCATTACTCCTTCAATATCTAAGATAGTTAGACTCATTGCAATTCTAAAGACCCAAAATAGTGAAAATTCCTTGATCCCTCAAAAATCACATGCTCAATGCACAGCTATGGCCCCTAAATTACAACCAAAGGTTATTTGTTCACCCATTAACATTTTGAAACACATGAAAAGGTCTAATGTGAGTGTGCTAATGTGGGACATGCTCTACATGCTTAGTCAAGTTGGTATCCTTCAATAAGGACTATCAAAGATCAATGATGTAGATAAACCACCAAGTAAGGAGAATGTGGTCCTTACCAAAGCAACTAAAGGACAAAATGAAGGTAAATTAGGTAAAGTGGTCAAGCCTCCTCCCTTCTATGTTTTAGTGAACATTGGAAACTCTCTAGTGTAGAATTACTAAGTGGATAGTGGAGCTAATACCTTGGTAATGCCATAGTCCATATCTAATTAGCTTAGTATAAAATATGAGCCCCAATCTAAAAGAGTGTTTCAAGTGGATGGTTCTTATACCAAGCCATTTGGTATAATCAGAGACCTTAACTTGACCATGTACGTTTTTCCTAGTGCTTTCATGGTTCAATATGTTTTGATCCTAGATGTACTTCCTCTCTTTGTACTATGCCTATCGAGGGAGTTCATAGCAAATATTGGCAGAAAATTAGTAGTATATTGGTCATATATGGTATTAAGGACAATATATGGGGTGAAAGTGTCAATAAAAGTTTATCATATTTCATAATTCCATATAGAACCTTATGGACTAGATAATATCAACATCAATTATACCATCATTGATGAGGATGAATTTTCAATGGGGCAAGAGTTAAATATCCTTACAAAAGAGATACTAGGCATGTTCTTGGATGAGCTATGGAATGACAACCAATTGGTATACCGCTTAGAAGTTGTTGAAGAAAGGGACTTGGGTGTCTAATTTTTTCATGAAGAAAGCTAGTCCATTCTATCTCTCATGAGGCCTCAAGAAGATTCTCAAATGGATCAAGGAGAAATCATGGAGTGGGTGTAGGTTATATTCTAATTTCCCCTTTAAATGACAAGTATTTATCTTCATATGTGTTCTAATTCATCTACTCTTGTAATCCAGTAGAATATGAAGGTGTCATGCATGGCCTTCAATGGGCTAGTAAGAGAGGGATTAAGCAATTGCATGTCTATGGGGATAGTGAATTTCTTGTGAACCATATCAAAGGCTATAATGTCACTTAGAACCCCTTAATGAATTCCTACAAGCATAGAGTGTGGTACCTAATTGAGGACTTTGAGGCCTTCAACATATAATCAGTGCTAAGGAGCCAAAATCAACATGATTACAAACTAGAGGTTGTGGGGGATCACATTGATATCCATAATGAATTGAAAAGGTCCAAAGTACAACCATATGTCAAAATGGTAATAGTACCATCAGTGATAGACAATGAAGCTCATTGGTAGGTCTTTGAAAATGACCAACAAATTGCCTATTTTTTGTAGGAAGAAGCAAAGTTCTCCATCAATGAAGGAAAGTTATAGCACTAGTATGGGGAGCAGATTGTTCAATGAAGGTCCAATAAGCTTCCTAAAGTTCAAATCACCCTAGAAGGTCTTTTTCATAAAGTGCACCATACGATTAAGGATAATGTAGTGATGTTAACTAATGAAGAGAACTATGAGAGAGTTATTATCCTTGAGGACAAGTTCCTCAAACTTGGAAAGGTAAGCACTAAAGTTGAAAGGCATGCTTTCATAGAGAGTAATATGTAGATATTGATTAGAAATATAGCGACTTAATGTTATTTGGTCCTAAATTGGCCCAACACACTATAGAACTAAAGGCTAATGCCAATCCTATCAGGTATAAGTAGAGACCCATAAACCCGAAGATTGAATAACTCATGAGGAAAGAATTGACCAAGTTGATTGAATCCAAGATCATCTTTACAATTAATCACTCTTCATGGGTATATAATCTAGTACATATCATGAATAATAATGAAAAGATCAGACTATGTGTGAACTTCAAGGATCTTAGTATGGTCTATTTGAAGGATCACTACTTGTAGGTGTTCTAGATTGCACCCTAGCTAAGTGGAAGATTGTTGAAGTCTTTTATTTAAATATATTCAAACATGGGACTGATCCTAGGCTATGGGTATCCTAATAATGGATCAAACCTTTAGAGAAGGTTGTCTTCCTTCTAGATCTATCACCTAAACTAAACCTAAACTAAGACTTGCTTGGAAAAGGGAAAGAGATTTTGACAATAACTTATGAAAGCATGTAAAAGGGGTGATTCACCAATGATTCAATCACTCAAACTCACACAAGAAATAATATGATACATATTCAAGACCAAATAATATCAATCTTGCATAAATATTTTAAAATAAAGCATTAATCAATTATCAAATTAATATGAGAGGGAAAATATCCAATTTCAAGTTAGACAACAAACTATAAATTGCACTTATAATGACCTATAAGAACTACTAAGTACTTCCTAAAGCTGAGTAGAACTTAAATATAGACAAGAAACATACATTCACTTAACTAAAGTACATAAATTCATGAAAAACACTTTAATCTAGCTTAGAAAATGATGGAATTTAGTCTTTATTACATCAAAAGGTATTACAGTACACATTTTGGTAGAGTCTGGTCATATCAAAAAGAGGGATATGATTTAAGGCTTAGAATCCTATATTTATATAAAAGAGTAGAGAGAGAGAATTGAGAAGATATAAAACATTGAATGAGGTATAACTACTCTTAATGGATTAGTATTCTCAAGGATTCCAACTAATGACCTTATAAAAAGGGAATAGATTTTGTAAAAGAATTAAATTTCCATTGCCCTTATCCAACATCTAGGTCTCTTTTCGAGACTTCATGTTATTATCTATCTGATCTGCTAATGAAGACCATGTCTTAGAATTGACAAAATTATACCACATCTAATTTGGGTGGCCAACTATATCTACTCATTGAAAAATGAGCTTATTGATAGGGAAGAAATTTATCCATTGTCTATGTTTTCTCCAATATCAAACACATGTTTGTTTATAGGTGAAAACCAATCTAATTATTGGTTTTTACATAGTCAGAGTATCATTGGAAACATACAAATTGCTCGCCTTTGCTTTACAATCACTAGTCTATCTTCGACCATAATATTAGGCTCAGAATACCTATTTTACCTATATGGAGCTATCCTATCAAGTCTTGGTCCTTATGGTTCCACTTAGATCATATTCGAGCTTTGATATCTTTATTTTTACCTTGTCTAGGTCTAAAAATGCCTTATCAACTTTTATTGAAATGTCCTAGACTCACTTTATTTATTGGTTGTCAATTACCAACTCAGACCCTTTACATTATGACCAACTATCTTTATTCTTATTGGTCTCATAGATACACTAACTTATTGACTCTACTCTAATGATTAAATTTGGATTTATGAATGCACGTGAGTCCTTAATGTTCTATCAAAATCCCATGACACTTGGTATTTTTCCTCTTTGTATTCATCATCAAGATCCTCTGACCCTTGTGACTCATCTCACTCCATCGATCTAGATGTATGATTAAATTCACTCCATTGATCTTTAGGGGACCCACTGATACTATCAGGCTACCTCCCTCTATTGATCAAGTTGTATGATTAAATATGAGCCATTTATCTTGGACCTATTTGAAAACCAAATAGCTAATTTATGGTACTTAAATTTGATGTCCACATGACCATCATTTGTTTTCCCTACAAACATATTTGATGTCCCTCAAACTATCAATTTTAAGCATTAATGGATTTTTTCTTAAGCTTTAATTTGACTCTCACATGAATGTCTCCTATTATTTGACCCACTTTGAATATTTATATCTTAAATCAGAAAAACCATGCAGGGACCAAAATTATTTGGGATGTTATCGAGTTCAAAAATATTCTTCCCACTTGATATGCTAGTTCTAAGATCTTTCTAAATGGAGATAAAAAATACTCAGAAAAGTTGGTCTATGTGTCTTCACATGACATCCATAAGAATGTATCCTATTTGACAGTTTGAATCTCAATGGCTATTCACCAAGGCCTAAATTTGACACTTGCACAACTATCTTTCTTTACATGACCAACTTTGGAACTCCATAAATTAAGCTAGGAAACTTACACAAACTTGAAACTTCCAAGATATGTTCTTGGCACAAGGGAAATTATGGCACTATAATCCTATTACTTATGAGGATTTATGATCTCATATATAAAATGTGAAAATTAATTGGTTAATTTTGTTTTTATGTTACATCCTAGTGATGAACTGGTTCCTCAAATTTGCATAGTCCATATTTCTGTTAGTCTTTCAAGGCTCTGATGATTTAATAAATCTTGTGCAACCTGGTTTGTGTTCCTCAACACCATGAAAATTGCTTGGATCCTTCACCTATAACTATAGACATATCCCTTGAATATCAATTAGATCACACTTTAGTCTTACTTAAAGTGTTTCAAAATATTTGTAAAAGCTATATGATCTCCACTTGAGGTCTATCTACTCTTTGTGATATTAGGTCACTCTTCTGTCAGGATCTTGCTCCTTCTACTAGACTCTTAGACTAGGCACATTTTTTATATGTAGACCAAATTTTATCAACAATACCCTCTACCATCTATGGAGAAACTCCTTTAAATTGTTTCTAGTTCAAAACATTTCTCTCTCTTGGATGGGTATTTAGGTTATAACTAACTGATAGTGAGAGATAAATACCAATACAAGACTACCTTCACAACCAATTGGGGCACATTTGCTCACCATAATAGGCTTTTTGGATTGTCCAATACTAAGTAAACCTTTCAAAGATAAATGGACATGGCCTTCTAATGATTGCTAAATAAAATGGTATTGGTCTACTTGGATGACATCAAAATTTTCTCCAATAAAGTTGGTGAGCACATGGACTAGCTGAGGTTGATATTCTAGAGATATAGAGAGTATAAGATCTCTTTAAATCCTAAGAAGTGTGTGTTTTTTGTGCATGAAGGTAAATTATGGAATCATATTGCTTCAAAATAATAATTATCCATTGACCCTAACAAAGTAAGTGTTATCTTAGCCTTATCTTTTCCAAATCTCAAGAAAGGGATTCAGAGCTTCCTTGAAAAGATTAACTTTGTGAGAAGGTTCATACCTAGTTTTACAAACTTGGTCAGACCTATCAACACCATGTATAAGAAAACCAAGTGTTTACTTGGTCATATGAAGGCAAGGAAATTTATAAAGTAATCAAGTAGGCCATTTCCCAGGCACCCTTACTCTTAAATCCTAACTTCTCCAAGGACTTCATCTTGTACACCTTTGCCAATGATGACAACATGTTAGCTATGTTGATGTAAAATAATGGTGAAGAAATGGAGTAGCCAATTAATTTTTTAATTTAAGGTCTATAAGGATATGATGTGAGGTACAATTTCATTTAAAAATAGGTTATTGTATCCTTGAGGTGTCTTAATAAGTTTAATCCCATGCTCTCCAATAGTAGGATCTATCTTATGGTGTCTCATCTTGGAGCTAGGGACTTCCTCCTTAGCAAGGATTGGAATGAGAAGAGATCAAGTTGGATCACCAAGGTCACCAATCTAGTTAGAGGTAAGGGTTTATGTGAGTACATGGTGAATGATCCCTAAGAAGATAAGGAAGTTATTCTGGTGACCCAATATAACTCACAAATAGGTGCACTTCCACTTCAAATGATTTGGCTTCAATACATGACTCACTTCTTGATGATAGGTGTTGGAATTATGTTCATTGATGTCAAAGGTCTAACATTGGTGATAAAGTCCCCATTACATTTAGTGGTGTTTTTAATATTCATGTCTTGGCTAATGTGTGTTAATATTTATTTAAATATATTTTGGTTTCATATAAGTCAAAAGACGGCCCATGGAGAAGTCAAAGAGTCATAGGGTAAATATAAAAGAGGAATGGGATGAATTCTCTCATGAAAAATCATCTTGAGGAATTCCAAGAGTCACCATATGAAGACAAAAGAGGCTATGGTGCATTTTTCCATGAAGGGACACTTTGAGGAATATGAAAAGTCACCAAGATAAAGACAAAAGAGGAAAGGATGCATTTGCTTATGAAGGGTCACCATGTGACTTTTAAAATGCAAGGATATGAAGGGTCATGCAAGTTTGGAACCATTTTCCATGAGGATTGAAGGGTCAAAAAGGGTGAATTTCAAAGGTCATTTGGAAATCTATAAATAAAGGCTTGAGAATCCATTTGTATTATGCAAGAGAGTACATGGTTTGTATTTTTTTATAAAAGAGAAAAGAATGAGATATTTTAGATTTCTATCATTTGTTGAGTAAGAAACATTGAGAGATACTTGTGTTTTATACACAAGAGGGGTTAGTGATCCTATGGGTTAGTGATCACAAATCTTTTCGAGGTTTTGGTACTTTTGTGGGTTGGTGCTCACAAATAGTTGTTGTGTTGGTGATCGTCAAAGGGGTTGGTGCTCCTACAAGTTGGTGCTTGTGAAATTCATAATTTGAGTTGGTACTCATTCATATACTTGAGATTATTCTATATGGTTTTTCCCACTTTGGGCTTCCACGTAAAAATATGGTGTCTCTCTCTCTCTTGTGTGGTGCATGTTATTGTTTCATTTTTATTACATATCTTGAATGTGTGATTAAGTGGTTAAAGAAATGAAATTAGATTAAGTAAAAGATATATAATATAATTATTCACCCCCCCTCTCAATATATTTCATGATTAACAATAGGAAAATGCCCCCAAGGTTTAAACAAATCCAAGAAAAGGTACCTTAGGCTTTAATCCATACGTTATGCATTAGTTTATGCATTTATTTTTAGAAGGGAACTCAATGTGGTACTCCTTAGGTGCATAGATGATAATCAAGTGACCAAGCTCTTAGATAAATTTCATGATGGACCAGAAGAGGTAATTTGGCACCTAAAACTATAATAATAATGATATTGAGGGTTGGTTATTACTATGTTTATATTTTCAAAGATTTTCATGCATGGTTTATAAAATGCTAGAAGTGTACTCTTTTTGTAGGAAAGCTAAAATTACTAGCCCTTCCACTCAATACAATTTCGGTGGAATAACCCCTCATGCAATGGGGGTTATAATTTATAGAGATGATCAATCTACCATTAAGTATAGGGCATAAATATGTGGTCACTGTTACTAACTACTTCACTATGTGGGTGGAATAACTAGCTTTGGAGGAGGCTAATGATGGTGTAGTTTTGGACTTCTATGATAGCCTTTTGACCAAGTTTGGTGTCCTAGCCACTATAATTTTAAACAATGCCTTAACATTTCTTGGCCTCAAGATAAGTGAATGGGATATTAAACTGGTTATATACCACATCACCTCTTCCAACTACTAACCTCAAGGAAATGGACTAGTAGAGTCCACAAACAAGAATTTGTTGAGGATCATTAGGAGGACCATGAAAGAGAATCAGAGAACATGGTATACCAAGCTAAGAACTTCCCTATGCACTAACGAAGTGACTCTTAAATATACCATTGGTAATTATTTGTATGTCCTTATATATGGAATGGATGCCAAGTTTCCCATTTGTCTAGAACTACCTTCATTAGAGTTAACCCATCATCTTGAGTTGATGGAGGATGAGCTCATGAATGTGAGAATTATAGATATCATGAAATTGGAAGAAACTAGGTACCTTGATATGAAAAATTTGGAGTCACATCAATCTCATGCTAAAAAGGCCTTTTAAAAGAGATCTACTATAAGGAGCTTCAATTAAAAGGACCTATTCCTCAAATGGGACTCGAATAAGTCTAAAACAGGAAACCATACCAAGTTTGATAGCTTGTGGAGTGATCCTTATTTGATCCTTAGATATAGAGAACATAATGATTTTTATCTTACCCAACTATATGGAGAGGTATTACCCGTCACAATCAATGTCATTCATTTAAATCATTGTTATTATAAGAATTTCAACCATTATATCATAGTGTACATATTATATTAGCTTTTATGTTTTCTTCTAAGTGCCTTATGGACATTTTCTTTTTTTTGTGTGTTTCCTTTTCAATAAGTGCCTGGGGCACTTTGTTTATTTATTTATTTTAATCTTGTTTCTTCAAGAATGTTCTAGATAGGGATAGACTTATGTTATCTTCCTGATCAATTGAGAGAATACTTAGGACTCCATATACCCTAGGATGTTACAAGAAATGTTGGCCAATTTGGGCCTAAATATATAACTTAACATTACAGTAAAAATTTTAGGGGTCTTGGTGTGGAGCAAGAAGTTGAGTAGAGTTTATGTTGAATAAAGGATCAAAATTTCTAAATGGAATGAGTGGTCCAAAATATCTTATGCAACCTACAAATCTTTTGAAACACTTTAAGCCTACTTAAAGTGTAATTTGTCTAAATTTGAGAAAGTAGATCTCCATGGTGGTCATGACATTCAAGAGCATGAATCAAGTTTTACACAAGCCTCAAAGGTCCATCTAAGCTTTGGAGATTCAAGAAAAGGATCAAGCGTAATTATAAATGAGTTAGACCATCATCAAGATGTCACTTAAAAATGAAACAAACCAATTCACTTATGAATTTTATAAATCTTCTCATAAAGCATCACAAGCCAAAATATTGTAGTTCCATGTACTTCTTCATGCTAGGAACATGATTTTCAACTTTCATATCCACACGACCTTTCTAGATCAATTTCTAAGTGTTCAAATTTGAATCTATAGAGAAAGACATTCATGTAAGTGTCAAGTTTGAGATTTATAAATTACCATTTAGATACAAAAGGTCCTTAAAAGGTTTAAAGTTGAGAAAGATATAATGATCTAATTGAGCTCACATTCTGATAAACAAGATCTAATAGTTTTCATTTGGGGTCAAACAAGTTAAAACATTAATAGGTTAAATCCCTTTAAAGAGCTATAGGTTCGCCAAGATATGATGGTACATATCAACAAAGCAATGATCCAATGGTGCAGGATCACTGATAAGAAAGTGGGCCCAATGCGATCTATCACTATCATTTTCTCATACATCTTGATCTAATGGTGTGAGGTAAGTCAAAAGCTTAAGGAGCTCAAGTGGCCACCACATGGCACAAGCACAAAATATGATAGACTAACAACAAGATCTAGGGATCAACACATAATTTACAAGTGGCATGATCACAATTAAAATGGTAAAGAATCAATGGACCATGTTCGTTCATACCAAGATGATCCAAAAGTACTATGGAAGTCAAGAATTCAATAGGATCTATAAGCATAATGAGAGTAAAGATAGGCTACAGAATTTTAATTATCTCCAGTAATATTTGATGGATAAATTTGAAGTCAAAGACTAGTTTTTGACCAAGGTAAATAGGTCATATAGGGTCATCATTCCACCATTATAGCTTGATAGAATTCCATGAAAAGGACATAATGATGTAGTCAGGTATAAATAACATAAAAGGGACACCATTAAAGCTAAATGTATACCTATGGTGAGAAATTTTGTGGCATATAGGGTTCATTATGCAACTATGTTCATCATTCTTTAAATGAAGATCCTTGCATATAATGAACTCTCAATTTCTATATACAATCCAATGCAAAAATAGGTCTTTTAGACCTAGTGGAGATCACAAGGGGATATGCAGTCTATACATCACATTGATACAAGAGGCTATAGGAACACCAATAAAGGATATTGGTTTTCCATCTATAAAAAATATTTGGGTTGAATATTTGATCGAGGGTAGATATTGGATCATGAAGAAGCTCCTCATCCATCAACATGGCCATATTTTCAATAGATATCCATATAAGATGCACAAATCATTGATTTTATCAAATATATGAGCATGAAAGTTTTTATTTTAGTGAGATATGGCATGAATAATAATAAAAAATGATCTTTTGGTTGAAACTTGTAGATAGGATCATTCAATGCATCCTCAAATTGTTTGGGGACTTTCCCACTTCGTAATCCATGAGTAGTGTCCTAATTGATCAAAAAGGTGGCAAGGCATTCATTAAAGCAAAATTTGGTAGCTCAAGCTTAATTAATGACCCAAGATGGTATGGTCCCTCTTTTATTGCATGCTCCTACATTCTTTCTCTCTCTCTCTCTTCTCTTATATATCCTAGTCTACTTCCCATTATGGGTGTTCTTAGATCTTAGAATTTTTCACTCATAGAGACTCTTGAAAAAGTGTGCTCATTTTATATGGTTAAAACATATTAAAACATTGTAATAAATTCCTTTTGAATTAATATAATCAACTCTTTGCCTATTTCTTATCTTTAATTAACACATAGTATGCTTGTGTATGGTAAATTTGTGAAGGATAGTCTTACTAGTTTAATGTTCTTCTTCTTGCCTCTTTTAAGGTGTTTTCAAACTAACATAAAATTTTAGATTAATTTTCAACTTGGGACCTCTTATATGAAGTATATATGTAACTAGTGAGATTGTGAGGTTGAGTGAGCTATAGTTGTTCTATGCTGATCTAGTGTGGGTTTAATCTTATATGAGTGTCCATTTTAAATTTTTTGCATCACCTTTTAGGCTTATTATTAACCCTTTCTAACCCTTTTCTTAGTGATTTGCATTATTTTAGGTGAGCATCAAGAGGAAGCCAACCTTCTCAAGAGGTCCAACCCCATTATAGGTGACCCATAGCTTGAGGTTGTTCCCATTATGTAGCTCTATTGGACAGATCCTCAGAAACTCTCTAAGGGTGCATATTGAGCATAGAATAGTTCCCTATATATTGACTAGTTGGGGTGCCAAATGTGGTCGATGATAGGTTACCTTGGGTGACTTGATGGAAGTAAGATCAGGTATCATGGGTCATGTTCCACATGCCAGTGCTATAGATGGTCACATGAGCAGAGATTATGTGGTAACCATCCACACATATTACTACTATTTCACCTAGTTATGTAATCATGATAACATGGTTAGCTTTAGTATGGATCATGGATCACTATACCTAGAGGGTAGAGCTATAGTCAATGGCATGTTTTCTAGGGAATTTTTTAATTATATACCCAATAGATCCTTTATTAGTGCCTACTTTTGGGGCATAACATGCTAGAGAGCTAAAGGAGAGAGGAGGAGGGAGAGGAGGAGGAGCACTAGTTGAGATACTCATGAATACATTGAATCATGTGCGAGCATGTATTGGTTGATCATGATAATAAATATCTAGAGGAGGAGAGGGAATGGATTTTGATGTAGGATTATT
>JARHVA010008002.1:100000-135000 GCA_037957365.1 Torreya grandis | reverse complement strand
ATGTTTTAGAACTATGTTTTACACTTTTAGTTTTGCTTGAGGTAACTTAAATCATATCACACCAAAACGGACTTATTTTTTCCTTGATACCATGAAATTATTGCTTTACGATCAATTCACTATAAGTGTTACTTGCAATGTTCCAGGTTCATTTTAGATTCTTGATATTATAGGAACACAATCCTTTTTTTATAAAAATTAAGGTAAACCTTCCCATTCTAAAACTTTATTAAAATCTATACTTTGCACCTTTCTTCTAATCTATGAACATTGATATCAAGAGTTTGATCCTAGGTTGAGGTCTAAAGATGTCTCACCATCTCAACAAGTAGATATGAAATCCATCATGTGGTTAGTAACACAATTATTATTTCTTTAATCTCTTTCCACTTTCTCAATGTCTATGGCCTTTATGGTATTCTCATTTCAATACATATCCATCTAGGTTTGATTATAGTTAATGTTCTAATGATTTTGAATACTTGTCCATCTTATTGAATTGGTAGAATATGTTTTGGGACCTAAAGGTAATGGAGACCTATTATAGAGCTCAAAATATGTAACTTAGCTTTCTCATTAATCATTGGCACCTATAACCTCTAAGACATATGTACTTAATGTGAATTATGCCTATAGATTATAGTGAGGATATAGGTCCAAAATGACCTTAAACCATATTTTTTTGCATGGTCAACTAAGATTTATAAATTAAATTGCATTTTAAGGGTATTCATTCCAAGTTTTTTTTCAGACTTCGACTTCACACCTTTATCTGTGATCCAATTTATTCCACATTCAAATCTTCTCAGGAACAGACATTGAATCAAAGAATCCTAATGATATAGATATATATAGTTATAATTCCTATGCTTTAACATGGTTTGAGAATGAGATGAAAGGGATCATCTAGAGACTAGGGGTGACATGATCATTTTGTGTATACTCATATCTTACTCAAAAAAAATAGAGGTGGCTATGGTGTTTAATATTTAGCACCATATTAAATTGTCACCCTTGAGATATCTTCAATACAAACCTTAAAGTGATAATATAACTGACCATGCTCTTATGGGTTGAAAACATGTGTGTTAACCTTGACTTGAAGCCACTAATACAAGGATAAACTTTTCAACTATCAAAACACTATTATACAGAGACACATAACACATAATTGACAAATGTGAATAGAGATATGACCATCTCTTAAAAATTTTCACCTTAATGAAAAGCTTGAAAAATACTTCAAGATACTTGATATATTGTTTAATACCCACATAAACCATCCGTTGAAAATTATTCCACCATTCTACCTAGAAAGCTTAAGAAAGACCCCTGTCATTATTGACTAGCTAATTTTAGACCCTCAATTTATTAGAAATTATTGACATATATAAGGAGATTAATCTAATAAATAATGCTCTAGGTTTAAATATAACTAATACTACAATCAATTCCCAAATTTTTAGGCTCTCACCTTCTCTCGCCTAGTTGTACCATCCACTTTAATTTTGCCTATGTGAGCTTGTGAAGGAGTCAATAAGAGAGATATGACGTTTCTGACTTCCTATGACATTTTATCTGATATAAAATCATTATGATGGACCTAAAAGCACTTGCTCATACTGAAAACATGATTTATATACATATTATCTATCCTCCCATGTTTTACTTATTTGGGAAGCTCATAAAATTGAATTTTCTTGCCCATAATTGACTTTTTATGACTTGATACTCTTTGGTCCATAACATGACATATTTTAAGACCCCTTTTAACCTCTCTTGACCTTTGACACATTTCTTAAAGCACCAAAAATGACCCTTTTGACCCATTTTGACTTAGGAGACTCAAATAAACCAAAACACATGAAAGAGACTTAACTTAATCTTTCCAAATTTACCTTAATAAATGATAATAAGGTATTTTGTACTCAAGTAAGAAGTCTTAAATCATATAATTTTCAATCTTCTTCCTATAAGGGTCTTATTTTGACATAGGGGGTAAAAATTGGATAAAAAGTTGTATTTGGTTGTGGTTTTTGATGCATGGATATATTTATTTGTAGCACATGTATTTTTATTTTGTTGTATATTCTATGGGAAATATATTTTTAATATTTTATTTTTTATAATTATGTGATACGCATGCATGGTTAAAAATAAATAGGCAAAAAGGACTTGGAAAAGTATAATTAATCAAAAATAAATGAACTACACACTATATCATGATGGGAAATGTGTAATAACAAAATACGACTAAATATAATAAACTAAAAATGGTAAAAAGATTAATAAAATGTTTTTAAACCATTAAAAGATTTGCATGAAATTAAAACAAGTAAAATCACACTATATCATGTTGGGAAGTATGAAAATAGTGTAATAAAATGGAAATCACATGAATAGCAAATGGTATAAAAGCAAAATAATTAATTCAGTTAGTCATACTAAGTCACATTGGAATGTATAAAAGAGAAAAAAAATTGTAAAAATCAACTTAAATTAATCACACTAATTCAAGATGGGAAGTATGAAATACTTAAGAGGAAAAAATGGTTTTATTCTTAGATCCAATCATAAAATAAGAAGATAAAAGTGAAATATCAATAGAGTAAGCATAAAACATACTATATCAAGATTGGAAGCGTATCAATGACATGTAACTCATTACCAATCACAACTTATCTCAAATTTGACACATGTAATTTCATTATGATTTGGGTATTGGAAAATTTTGCTAGGAAGTCCGACTCCTATCTATGGTCTTACACTGCAACTCATAAAGGGACACAAATGAGTTGGAAATAATGTGAAAAATATGTTAAAGGGGATGTTTGGAATGGTAATCTATTAATTTTGTAATTTTTGAGGAAGTCCTAGTCCTATCCAATGTCTTACACTAAAACTCATAAATGGGATCCTTAGGAGGAGTGATTAGTGAACAAAACAATATTTCTAAAGGGGAAATAATAGGATTGTTTAAAATGAAAGAGGGAATGTAAAAATCATAACGTAGGCATCTATGATAAGGCCTTAGGAAACATGGGGAACATTAAGGACATACAAAGTTACTAAGTGACTAGTGACCATCAATATATAAAGGATACTTGTTCACTATAAGCACAAAATTATGTAGCCAAATAACTAAGATACTAAGATCAACTCATGATGGTTGTTTTGAAAATTAAAATTAAAATGGACATACCTTCCCATGATGTGTTCCCCATTCCTCAGGACCTCTTACAAAGTCATCGGTCTACTATGAAGATTAGGTACTTGCATGAGAAAGTAGGTAGCTCTAAAAGATTTTTTAATTCTCCTTTCTCAATATACTAGCCTATTGTACCCCAATTGACCTCACTCTATCATGATGAAAACTATGGAGTTTTAGGTTCAATTAGAAAAAAGAGATGTGCATAGAATCACATATTTTAGTATGATTTGACTTTTGAAATTTTAAATGTTTCCTTTCGTATCATTGCCTTTTATTAAAATGATTTGGCTTTTGAATTTTTATGTATTTTAAAATTAATCCTCCATAAAGACTTGGTTTGACCAATAATATGAGACAAATTGATACATATAAATGAGATTTTAGACTTTAGCTAACGGAGGCTATGTATCCAAAGACATGACTATCCAAAACACTTAGGCTTACCTATGAACCATCATGTTATCTCAAGTTTCAATAATGTGTATGCTTAGTTTTTGAAAGGAGATAAGTGGAGTAAAGGGAGATCCAAGATGGACCGATAAAAGGAGATTATAATGAGATGAATTTTTTGCTAACTTATCATATGGTAAATAAGAAATGACTAAGGGGGGAAATGTTTGTATAATAAAGTTGTAATAATTATTATCCATGCTATAGAGATAAGGTAGAAAATAATCATGAGGAAAGAATAATAGATTGAAGGAAATAAAATAATAGATAAATAAAAATCATGTAATCATTAGAAAGAATCCATAGGAGAACATAAGGAAATGACACCATAGACAACATGTAGTGCTACACATAAATAACAATGTAAGATAGATAATAATTTGGCATAATATCAAATGATATAAGATAGATAAATTTAAATTTGGAGCACACATCCAATCCAAAATGAATAAATAAATTAAGGAACACCATGTTCTATTCATAACTACTAGTAGATTTAACCACACACATTATCCATAACATCTGATAAGTCTTTGTGAAGTTGGACTCTAACTATAGTGAGGGTCTAATTGATCTTTAAATAAATCTTATAAAAGAGTTCTCATCAAATATCCTTGACATAAAATGTATGCATGCCTAAAATATTGTGCTCTTGAGGTCCATCATGCATGGGATAATCAAGAAATGGAAAAGGAGTGGAATCTATAGGATGTGAAGGAGTCACTAGTAGATAAGGGGCCACAAGTGAAAGGAGATCCATGGGAAATGGAGTCATATTTGTAGAAACTATAGGTGAAGAAGGGGACATAGGTGGAGGATCCATGGGGAAGAAGGGGGATCCTTATTTCAAGGGAAACCTATGCAACTATGGATTTTAGGCATAGGAATGGTCATAAGGTGATCCTAGAGATGTTGTAGAAGGATGAAACAATGATCAATGTGATGGGTATAACATTGGTGCCATGGACAATATACCTATCCATATTTTGGAAGATATTTAGGTAATACTTTCAAGGGAGTTATAACCTTGTCAATAGGCTGAGGAAGAGTAGGATTTTAGGTGTCAATATATTGTCAAATATTATGACAATACATGGAGGAATGATTACCCATGTTATAGAAGCAACATACATACTTGTTAGTAGAATTTTTGGGTATACTAATAGAGGGAGTGGAAATGGAACTTAGGGAAGGTTGGTGTAAGGAAAAATCTCTAGTCTAATGAGTGATAACTCTATTAATATCACAATATGGTTGATATACCCATTTGGTGGGCAAAGGAGTAAGTTATGGTAAAGGGAACAAACCATCACCAATGCAAGTTGGGTCTAGTAAAGAGACTAGACAAGGATTGACTGAAGGAGTTATAAGATTAGAAATATGAAGAGACTCATCTAGAGAGGGAGTTAGAATAGGATCCAAACTAGGCTCACCTAAGGGAGGGGAAGGATGCAAAAAAGGTTGAAGGATATTAGTAAGAATTTTAGGGTTAAGTTGGCTATATGGGTCTTGATATCTATCGAAGTGATAGGGACCAATCATAAAATGATCCATAAGCATATTATTATGAGTTTATTTATAGACTATAGGTGTCCAAACCATCTCTATCCTATAAACAAGAGGAAAAATGTTAAAATTATGAACTATATAGGATGGAATGCAATAAGATAAATGGAAATACTAAATAAAACAAGAATGATAATGATTGACTTTAGCATCTCAAGCCTAAACAAGACATCCTAAAAATGGGTCATCTAAGATATAACCATCATTATAATCAAGTGTATGAAGATCAATTACATAGGTAAGGGTGACCTTATCATCATAAGCAGTGTGATAAATGGAGTTTTGATTATTAGTTAAGACTATGGTTATATCATCTCTAGGTGATTGATGGTAACATGATTTCATAGAAGGTATAAGTTGAGAAATGAGATGAGAAGAGAGATTCAAAGTTTTTATCTTGAGGTTAATCTTGTCAATTTCATCATCATCTAAATCTATGAGATTTGGCGATAAATTATTGATGAGTTTAGGGTGACCATGATAATCTCGTGTAGAGTTTATAGTAAAGTTAAATGATTGGGATTCAAGGAATAGAACACTCAATAAGGGTTTAAGGGTTGGAATTGTGAAGACACCATGGCCTTAGAATTGTTTAAAATTCTAAGGGTTAGTGTCACCTTGAATCCTATATATTTCAACATTATGAGGGAACTTAACACATTAAAAAAAAAGAGGAAAATGATCTCAGGTAATGATTCCATGGCCTACCAAGCAAGATGTTATACGAAAGTGGAAAATTACATATCATAACCTTCACTCGAATGGCGATAGGTAGAATGGTGATAGAGAGCCACACACAACCTAAGGGAGGCATTTACTTTTGGTCATAGACTTGACACATGTTTCATGTGGACTTAAGATTAAATATGAATATATCTAAGTGTTTTAATAGAATTGAGAGAGGAAACATAATTACTTGAACCCTCATAAATTAGTACATCCTTGAATTTTATATCACCAATTTGGATGCTAATAAATAGAGGAGGATCATCCACATGAAGTAGAATCTCGTTAGGAATCATAGAAGTAATGGGGAATTTGAGGAAAAGAGAAGTGTCCATGGTTTTTTCAACATATATAGACATCTCAACATATATAGAGAAGTGTCCATGGTTTTTTCAACATATATAGACATCTCATTTCAATGTTATTTTTTTATCTAGATAAGGTGGTTTCACATCCTACTAGGGGAGGATGAAGTATGATCATTTTGAATAGAAGTAGCATAAGATGATTATGATGATGTCGAGAAGTCTGCATCAATTCAAGAAATGGGATTTAAGAAGGGAGATTAGTAATTTTCATGATAGGATCCCATTAATCATAACCCATAAGGGGACTACTAGAAAGAGGTGCATAGTGTTGGAGGATTTCATTAGAAGAAAGAGTTGTAGTGTATGTAAATTTGTGTCAATAGGGTTCAAGAGGTTTAATTGGGGGGAAATGTGGTTGACTATAGTGAGAAGATGAGGTAGTTGATGTAAGCTTGGTTTGGGGTAGATTAGGATAAATGTTAGTAGAGGGTTGAGTATCACTGGTGATGGGTAAGGAGGTTGGAGTTGTATAAATGGTGTCATAAGTTTTATCTAAAGGAGTTATTGGAATTGGTTTGTCAAAAGAGACAAGGTCTTCTTTCCCTAACTTTATTAAGTGATTTGGGGAAGAATATTGGATAACACACAAAGTGTGAGATGATTGGGGAGTGTGGGTGGGATGAGAACTAATGAAGTTAATTTCCCTTCATATATTAGTCATGTTGATGACATTATCTTTAGGATTTGGGTCTATAAGATTGTCAAAATCATTGTTATAACCAGTAGGCTTATCATTATTATCTTGGTGATTTGGAAGAGGGTCTTTGTATATTAAAAGATGAGCATTAGTCTGGTTCAAATACCAAGTTTTGATTTCTGTTTCATGAGCTTTAAAGTTAATATGAATATTCAATGACATTAATGAGTGATAGAATTATGGTCAAAATTGGGACAAAGGAAGAAATATATAGAGTTACATAATTATCTACAAGTCTCATGAGAATGACCCCAACTAACATGAAACCAACATAATTTATTTGGATTGTACCTAGATTTCATGGGTTGAGTGGAATCAAGATCTCGAGGATGAGGCCTTGGTAGACATTTTTGGATCTCTGATAAAGATAAAGGCTTATGAACATTGAGTGCACTTGTTGAAGAAAAGTGAGGATTAGGAATGTGGTTTAGAGGTAAATCTTGTTCTGAAGCATGGATAGGAACAATAACATGAATATTATGAATACTATCATAATTTTCATTGACACAATCATTAGTAGCATGATGATTTTTATTTTTAATGAGAATATGACTAGCCATAGAAGGTTAGGACGGTTTTAATTGAAACATGAGAAAATATTATTTCTTGGCTTGGTTAATGGCATCTTCTAATGTTTGTGGAGAGAGAGTCTCAACCCAATATTAACACTTAGGATAAAGAGCATTGGTGAATAGACAAAATAGGTTATCATCTACCATGTTGTGTTCACACTTTTTAGACAAGGTATTCCACTATTTGATGAATGCTTGTGAAATTTAAATCTCAATTTACTTGTAATTAATAAAATGAGCCAAGGTATTTTTAGGAAGATCACTAGTTTGAACCTCTTTTAATAAAGCTTTAACTAGATCTTCCAAACTAGTGATTGGATGAGATTTTAGTTGGTTATACTAATGTAAGGCATCTATAAAGAGTTTTTTTTATATTATATTTTCAATGGAAAAGGTGTTTAACTTGACCCAATCTTTTTATAAATTTCATAATGTTTTTAAGTGTAGGATATGATCGGTTGACCCATTATATCTAATTGTAGGGGTGATATCTCCTATAGTTATGTTAGCAATTTGAGGCACAAAAGATTCATTTTGAAGGTGTTTTATTGTTTTGTTAACGTGAGGAGGTTGAGGAATAAGATTATCATTAGAGTCTCTAATGAGATGTGGGCGGGAAATTTTGGTTGTGCACTCCCTATGGAACCTATTGAGGATGTTTTTTGAGATGGATAAGATGGTTTTGCATTTGAATCATTTAGTTGGCATTATTATCTTGGAAAGAATTAACTTGGTTAAGAGTTTATAATAAGATTTGATGGGTTTTAGTGGTATTATTGGTAGGATTTGAATTATTGGCATTGACATTAGTGGCTTGGGTACCACTATGAGTGGTGGCATGTGTGTTATTAGTAGATTGAGAGGAATTATTATAAAAGGAGGCACTAGTAGCATGATTTACTTGGGTTTCAAAATATGAAGTAGTAGAAGGATTTGAAGGAGCACTAATGTCATGATTACCCTACATAGAAAATGATGCACTAGTGGAAGAATTGAGAAGAGCGGGTCTTGTAAAATGACCACTAGATGTTGAACCTACCATGTTAGTAGAGATACTAGACATGGAGGTGGAGGAAATAAAATAAGAATAGGTCATAGTATGAGAAGGGGTCAAAAGAGAAGGAAGATTGACACAAAGAAACTATTGCCCCAAAATTTGTGTGAGAATGTGGGAGAAGATGAATGGGGTTCCTCTGTTTGACCACTTATCATAAGGTGATAAATAGTATAAGGGTCTTTTTATCAATGTTGAGGAAATTCCACTAATGAAGAAGAGCATTTTTAGAGTTTACTCTAATTCAGGCTGATCTTCTAAGGAGAAAAGAGGTTTGTGAACTAAATATATATTAGGAGGAGTCCCCTAGTTCTTAGTATGAGTGACCAAATGCACATTACTTTCATTTAGAGTAGGAGCCATAAGTTGTTTATGGGAAAACATACTTGCATGGATAAGGATCATCATATATATTGAGTTAAACTTAGTTTTATCCTCAAATAAGAATTTCATGATGAGTGAGAAAAGATAAGGAGGACTAAGATGGTGTAAATACAATGGTCATAAAAAAGGATACAAATTCATATAAGTTGATTGCGTTATATAATATAACAACTGAAGAAGAATATAGATTCATATAGTTTTACTATATATTCCAAATAGGGGAGAAAATAAGATGATAAGGATATAAATTCATGTAAGTTAACTGTGTTCTATAACCTAATTGGAAGATAAGAATATAGAGTCATTCAGGTTGACTCTGTATTGTAGACTAGGAGATGAAACAACCTGATAAGGATACACAATCATACATGTCGACTATGTATTTTTGATAAGTGGAAAATATATTTTGTACAAAAATATATCTATCAAAATTATAGTCTTCTAAAATAAGGAATTTTGTAAAGATAAGTGAAGCAAAAATGAAACCAAACATAAATAATTATATCAATGTGAGTGATCCAATTCGGGTGCACAACACAAAACCTTGCACTAAGACTAGATAATGTAAGATTTTGTAATAAAACACACAATTATTAGAGAGCAAGAAGTCAACTAAAAAGTAAATGCTAAGTGGTTATCCTAAGTGTTATTAGATTATTATAAAGTGTTAGGTTAAATGTGATAGGAAAGTTTGCTAAAATAGGGAACTAGAAAGGTAATATATGGATGGTTTTAGGACATTTGGGTTGAAAGGTATCTATGTTGGCAATGGTACTAGCTTGGTATTGGGTCCTATCCCCTCAATTAATAATACCATAGTGATAAGGGTGTCAAATGTGATCAAAATTAGAGGAGATCTAAAAAAATTAAATTCATGCATAGAGAATTGAATACACAAAGATAATTATTTCAAACACAATAATAATATTACTTCACTCTATATTCCATCATTTGGGAGTGTTTAAAAATATATAGTATTTAGGACATCCTATTATTAATCTAAGTTCCCTATAAAATGTCAAATATATAACCAAATAACCTATTCATAGCTATTATTTTTATTCACAACAATAACATGCTTTCGTTAAATAACAGATCATATCACTGTATTTATATTTTACTATATGATAATAGTAAATATTTATTTACCATAAGGTAAATAACCCAAAACTAACTTAGTTTAAAATCTATTCCTAACATTCCCCCCATATTTTTTACATAGTGCGAAACCATTCCCACTCTTATCTGCAATATACTCACCCATTGTAGCATGCCTTATTTGGCTTATGACCTTTATATAGATAGCCTCACTCCTCCCATGGTTTTACAAGTTTACCACAAACCTTTCAATGAATATGAGTATGCCACCACATACTCCTAGGTATATATACTATTGACGTAATATTGTTGAACATGACCACTATTATGTGAAGGAACACATCCCTCATTTACTTTATGTTTTCATAATAGATGTTTTACTAAGGGTCATCTCCATAAATAAGTAAGGTAGTCATAGGATATCTAAATTAGATGCTCTCCTAACTATTGTCAAAACAATAATCACCTCTTATAGTTTTCTAGATCTCTACAACAAACCTTTCCAAGATCTATGAACTAACTTACATTGGTGCTTTCTATATTTTTACAATGTCTTCAAATCAATGAATTATGTTCAAAATTACAAAAATATTACCTCACATGAAAATAAATTATTCTTCTATTCTTATTTTAAAAAAAACACAAAGCTAAAATCAAACACACAACATAGAAAATATCACATCACACAAATGTGCCACCAAAGCAAAATTGGCCTCTTCACTAGTGGCTTGAGAGAGGCTTGAATAGCCTCCATCCTCCTATGCCTCTATCCTCTAATATGTCACTTCTTCTTAGCAATGTGTTGATGAAGTTTAGGTACATGATTTTTCCAAGGGAGATACCCCCATGAAATCATGTATAAGAAAAAATGCATCCATAAGACAATTATTTTATTTTTTTTACAATCTAGACTTTTTGACAAATGGTGACATAAATATTTAACAAAAATTACTCTTTTGATAAATACATTATTATTAACACTTGACCAATATTAAAATTTAACTTTTAAATAATAAATAATTATCTAAATACTAATACTCTAATGACATTGCACTAAAAAATTAGACCAAAAACATATGAGAAATACTTTAATAATTTGAACACTTCAGATAAACTCTAAATACAATAATGACATTACATTGATTACCTCAAAAATGACATAACATTATAAATAAACTTTACTCGTCACTTTGACCTATGATTTATATCAAGACTATAAAACTTTTATATCAAAAGTTGACACTATAAACATTAGAACAAAGACTCTAATGTTATAATTACAATGACAAACCACCTAAAATTTATGAGAAGTATGATTAATGACCATGAGAATATCCAAAATGCTTAGACTAGTCACAAGGGTTACAGTGGGGGCACAAGATGCCATGTATTATTGAAGGACAAATCTATTGAAAAAAAACTATGTTGAATAAGCTGATAAATATATACAAACTAGTAGATAGTGTAGCTTTTTGTTGAGATGACTGAGCATGGATATTATAATAGGTGGGAAGAACTACCAGTCCCATGAAACTACATGTATTGTAGACTTTGAGAATTAATTGTAGGGCTTTGATCTACTCATGGAAAAAAGTATAGATAGGTGGTAGGGTATCACATAATTCACTCAAACATCAGGCATAGTTGTAGCATGCAAATGACATATTATCATGTAGATCACCTAATGATAGGCCTGTGTTTTTATGGAAGACATGAAAATGAATTAAAATGATGTTTTAGTAGTATGGTTCAGATGTGGAAGGATATAGAGGATTTGAAATGGTTACAAGGTGTTAGACATATGTAAAGTCTATATATAACTGAGACGTCTCAATACAAAATGCCTTGTTCAAGATTCTTAATGTAGAGAACTTGAATTATTATTAACAAAAATATGATCATCTTTTCTTCAAAAATTACTTCCAGATAGTCACTTGATTCGATGCACCATATGAATGTTATTGGCACAGAAAGAAACAAGTTCAAATATTGATGCAATAGTATAAAATCATTGTAAAATCCCAAGTTTATAATAAATCTAGAAAAATTGAGTACTTGGATAAAAGCTCCTAAAATATCCAATGAATTACATAGATAATTACAACAAAGTTTGACTACATCCTTCAAAGAGAAAAGACTCTGATTTGTACACCACCTACTCTGATACCACTAATAAGAATTAGAGTAGAGCCAAATAAATTCATTTCATGCAAAGAGAAGTGAATAAATATAGATAATTATTTAAAACACAATGATAATATTACTTCACTCTATATTCTATAATTTAAGAGCATTTACTAATATATAGTATTTAGGACATCTTATTATTAAGCTAAGCTCCCAATAAAATCTCAACTATATAACCAAATAACCAATTCATGACTATTGTTTTTATTCACAATAAAAACATGCTTTGGTAAAATAACAAACCATATCACCATATTTATATTTTACTATACATTGCTATTAAATATTTATTTGCCACAAGGTCTATAACCCAAAAATAACATAATGTAAAATTTATTCCTAGGTTTTGCCAATATATAGCATTAACCATGTATTTATACTTGAACAAAAAACTAAGTCGGCTTCCCCCTTTGTGATGAAATTAAAGTAGGTGGGCCTTTGGAAGATAAGTGTTTAAATTAATTTTTAATATTATGTGATTTGGTAGTGTTTGAAAAAGAGTAAAATCGTGTAACTAAATATTAATTTGAAAAACCACCTATTTAGACTATATGAGTTACTCAAAGCACGTAAACAGATGAAAAGGAAATGTGAATTAGTTACTAAAAAATAATTATGAATTCCTTGATTGATAATAGTATAGAGTTAGCTCAGGTGGCATTGTAAGCAAAACAAATAATAGGGTCAACTTATTTGACAGTGTTTTTTGACATATATGTTAGTAGAGAGAATAAGATGATAAATTCAACCTATTCAATTTTGTGTACTAATCTATAATTGAATAAGAGTATTATGTCAAGCTGTTCAATTTAGTAACTTGTACTAATGAATACCTACATATACAGAATAGAGTCATTTTGATGTGATCATGTGTTAAACTTATGCACAAAAATTTATAACTATACCAACTACTTCAATAAAGTACTATAAATATGGAAAAATATAATAGAATGATAAAAATTATGGAATAAAAGAAAACTTGCAATGGTTATATTCATGTCAATTTCACCAAAATGTATGCAATGGGAAATGCAACATATCTATAAATCAATCCTAGTTTAAAAAATATAAATCCTACTTACACTTCTAATTTTAGATAAATTAGATATTCAAGGTCATGATCAAGATGGATATGTGATACCTATCCAAGTGATCTCTTACCACAATAATATCATTAGGGAGGGTTCCAAAGCCTCTAGTCAAACAAAACTATGTAATAACCCTAATTAGGTCCTATGTTTTCATATTTAATAAACTAATAACAAGTAATGAGAAATATAATCTAGTGATCACCAAATCTTGTGGCACAAAGTGGGGGTAATAAACATGAAAAGTAAACATGTATATAAGACATATACCCACATCAATGTATATGGAATCCTAATGCATGGGAAAGAAGTCAAAATTCATATATATCTACTCTTACAAAGTAAGAACAAAGGTAAGAATACTTACCTTTGAAGAAAAACCTAATGAGCCTCAATATCTCCCTTGGTTAAGGTGATTTGCAATAGGTTATTTTGGTATGTAAGGATGACAAGGATAAATCAAATCTAGGTTACACAACCTATCAATGAATCCATACAACTTGTCCATAAGATAAGATTTGTATCTCCAAAGAAATTATGAAAGTAGAAGATTTATCCTCAAGTATAATGGTGGATAAGCAAATGCACAATATATATCTATTCTTCTTCTCTTCTCTTAAAAAATATGAAATGAATGTGTTTATATAGGTGGACATTACCCTAATCTTTTCCAAAAGTTTAGGTCAACAAGTTCAACCCAATTAACCTAGTATCGTTATTGATAAAAACAGATTAGGTTATAGTCTAGGTCAACTAGGGGAGGACCTAGACCCTAATAAGTTTTATAAATTAGAGTATAGTGTTGATGGGGCTGATAGTGTAACGTAAATCATCAAAAAAATTTAAGGCTAAGGAACTGCTAATGAATGTGGTAAATCACTAGAGGTGGGTGCAAAAGAAGAGACAAAGCTTAGAGGAATGTTTTTAGTAGATGAGTGTGTATTTAACAAGTGGTAATAAGGGATTAAAATCTTAAAAATCACCAATGGTTTGCCCACCCCTTTCCATATGTACCCCTTATGGTATGCACTCAAAGAGATTGAGACTCGATGGTTCCTACAAGGTAGAAAGCATTAATAATTGATAAAATTTTGAAAATATTATGTGTGTACATGTTGCAAAAACATTAAATTTTTCCTTGGTTCCATCAATATGCAGGTGCCAATTCACTAAATATATGGGGTAGATCTAAATCTCAATCCATGTACCTAAAACTCAACATGCACTACATTCAATGCTGAAAAGAAAATAAACATTAGGTTTGAAAATTATTTATTATTAAGTTTTTAAGCTATTAAAACTATATATAAAGAAAAACATGTTTTTTTAACTCAGTTTTATAAATGACACTAAAAAAATTCAAAACATTTTCATATGTTTAAAATTATAAGCTATATAATAAGTTCTACCAAAATGTCTTAACCATATCCATAATTAGCCTTTAAAATATTTTTCTATTTCAATTAACAAAACATGCCAACCAAATTATAAGTATTACCTTCAGTTTATTATGTCCTAGGTGGTCTTTATCTCTCTCTCTCTCTCTCTCTCTCTCTCTCTCTCTCTCTCTCTCTCTCTCTCTCTCACACACACACACACACACACACACACACACACACACACACACACACACACACACACACACACACAAAAAAAAAAAAAAAAGCACACACGCACACATGCACACACGCACATGCACATGCGCACGCACGCGCGCACGCACACACGCACGCACACACACACACACACACACACACACACACACACACACACACACACACACACACACACACACACACACACACACACACACACACACACACACACACACACACACACACACACACACACTTTTTATATTTATATTATAAATTTATGGATTCATTTTAATTTTATATCTTATAATAATATCCAAATTAAATAAATTAGTAAAATATATTAATTATAAATTAATAATATACATATAAACACATGATTATTATTATTTAAATTCTGATCTGTGATACAAACTAATAAAATTATTTAATTATAGATATCTTTAAAAATAACATGGACATTTAATTACCTCAAAACAATCTAATTATTTATAAATAATTTTATTATTAGAACTCATCAATATAATAAAAATATTTTTCAATAACAATGAAAAATCAATATTTTATTTTATATAACTTTAATATAAAGTATATTTTATAATTGAAAACTCCATAAAATGCTATGTGGTAAACACAATTTTAAAATGCATATGATTAAGTCATAACCTGAAAATTAGAGATTGGATGGTATGACTTATAAAGAATTATAAATTTTAGGGTATGAATTACTCAAAATTAAAAAATTTATGGTATAATTCCCTCACATGTAGCATGGTGAAATTTAAAAAAACTATGATATATGATATTAACGGATGAGGATTTATAGAGTTGTATAATTAATTTTATAAATATATATATATTTAGAACTAATTGAAACTTTCTTTTTTAAAGTTATATAGAAAGAGAGGGAAAGGCCCAAGATAATAAAATATTATTTTCCCTCATCAACAATTTAATCATTAATTTATGCTAACTAATCAACACACACACACACACACACACACACACACACACACACACACACACACACACACACACACACACACAACTACCTAGCTATTATAGACTAACCCATACATGTCTTATATAATTTCTAGAAAATCAAACCCATACATACATACTAAATTTGGTGAATTCATGTCCCAAAATAAGATCAAGTATAATATCTAAGGTGATTCTTAATTTAGGCTAACTAATCAGCGTGCACACACACACACACACACACACACACACACACACACACACACACACACACACACACACACACACACACACACACACACACACACACACACACATACACACACACACACACACACACACACACACACACACACACACACACACACACACACACACACACACACACAGCTATTATAAACTAACCCATACATGTCTTATATAATTTCCTAGAAAATCAAACCCATACATACTAAATTTGGTGAATTCATGTCCCAAAATAAGATCAAGTATAATATATAAGGTGATTCAAAACCCTTGTATAATATTGAGTTTATTTAACCTATGTATATTTTTTCATAATTATTCATTTTCCAAAAAAAAAAACTACTTATAACCTTATGGCTATAAATAGCCTTTAAATTTTTCCCTATTAAGGATTCCCTTAAATGCCATATCCATGTCTCTTTGAAAGGTGGCACCCATATTTATCAATCTTAAGGGCATCCTTTGGTATGAAAAGGTACCCTAGTTATTAGTGAATACAATTTTAAATTGATTGCACTTATGCACAAGTATCTAGTTGTAGCCTGAGTAACCATCTAGTATTGAAAACCATTATGCAATTATGACCATTTATAAAAATTTCTCCATTTCTGGGAAGGGGTAGTGATATTTGAGGTACTTTTTAAAAAAATCCCTAAATTCCACACAAAACCATATTTATCTATTATTATTCTACACTAGGATTAGATTGGCCACCCATGAAGAATATTTGATTGGAAATATTATATTGGATTTCATGAGTTTTGAGAGATACTTTCCCATTAAGGGCTCAAGATTGGGGTTTACTAGCCTTTACTTCTTCCTAACCAGATTGGTGTTGGCACCAAGATAGATAATATGTTAGGCTAAGCCTTGGTCAAACCATTTGAAGTTATGATATCTCCATGCAAATATATCATTGTCTCTTTCACTTAGTTTTATGAACTCTTTGATTTTAGATGAAGAAAACACCTCAGAGACCTTCAAGAGCTTATTATCATAGATGGTCACCTACTTAAATATCTCTTCCTTAACCCTCATGTTTATTCTCTCACCATTGAGTTGGTTCTCAAAATTGAATATGATTTTTAGTGTGACCAACCCCTTAGGAAACTTATTTCCTTTTAGCTAGATGATCTATTCCACATATTGGGATTGAAGCTATGATTGATTCTTAGCATAGAATTATACTTCATCCTAAAGGAATTGAATGATTTTTTCATCATTTTTTAAACACCTACCAATTTATTTCATAGTTCAGGACTATCAACTAGACCACGAGATCTATTATCTACATAGATTCACTCCTTATATCATATGGGCGGTCATACTATGCACCCATAATTATGATCCTATCACCATCATCATTATGCACTCTTAGTATGGATCATATGTTAAAAGTTTGAAACCCCTTAATTTTGTCCCAAGACATGTGTTTTTAATATTATAGCAACTATTCTTAGACATATTTGATGCTTTGACCTAGTTTACAACCAACTTCTTATCCCCAAATTCTTGAAACACTTTCATTTCACTATTTTGAAATAATTTGAGACCCTTGATTATCACTTTATATTTGGCTACATTTTTTGTGTAGCTAAACTACAATTTGAATGTGTGTAAATATTCATCCTTTTAATGGGAGATCATTGCCACTCTATCTACTACATCATTCCTACTTCAAGATCCATAACAATATAACTATCATGAACCTTCAAGATCCTCTTATGCCTTCATGAGACATGAAAATATGGGTTCATCCTTGAGAATGTAGTATGTGCCTATCTTTGTTTCTTCCACGTTACTATATGGGTCAAACTCATATTACTTGTGTGCCATTCATCAAGCAGGTTATCTGGGATCCCTTTAAGGGATGTATTATTCTAATGGAGACTTGAATTATGATCTTGGTAAAAGAAAAGTGTAGTTCATATTTTCTAGACTAGGAGAGTATGGCTCTATATGATTCTTAGAAAAATATTCGGCCTTAATGGTCACCTCAGTCCCATATCTAGTCCTGAGTAGCATGTGTGACCAATAAGATGATAGCTATCTAGCCATATTTATAGTGAAATCCTAGGAAAGGAATTTAATAATGTAGGGGGAAAGTCAATCACTATGATTCCCTATGCAATGTAGAGGCTTGGATATCCACGTAACTTCAAGCTCAAGTCCTTGATGATCCCCATAGTTTTAAGTATTGTTATATCCAATTGGATGACACATTTCGAGATGGGAGAATATGTTATATGTATAATGTCTATGATTTTATTTGGCATCACTGAGATAGTCACCCCCGAGTCTATCATATAGTTATATACAAGATGTTTATCAATAATTAGATAAATGTAGAATGGGAGAAATTTCTTTCCTTTTCATGTTTCTTTGACACTTGGCTAACATGGTATTGTAAGAGAAATAGGCATGGTTTTTGATGATTCTTATGATTGGAAGATCTTTAAGGCATACTACAATAAATTCCTTTAAGAAGGAATATCAAGAGTATCCTAAATCATTATATTTAGGCTAGTTTTATTCATCTACTTAACTATGTTAAAGGGTGTCTAAATCACTTTTACCTATGATATTTTGATAGAAACCTCCTTTGGTACTTTCACAACAATCTAAGGTTGATTCTCTTTCTACACAAGTATTTCCATGTTCCTTTAGAATCTCCTAATAGATGTTTTATATTTAATGTATACACATGGAATTTGGGATGCAAAAGTTGAGTGTGCAAAATAAGATGAATCTCCTCCAATTACCCTTTTCTAGAATCTTGTGTTAGAAGTGACTGGGTTACTCCTCATACCTAGAATTTCATTTTGATTCATATAATTGAAATCATCCTCTTATCAATTCACAAAAATAGTCCCACCTTACTCTTGCACTTAAGTTTTTAATTCCTCCCTTTATAGAATTAAAATATTTGGATGTCCTTGAGGTGATGAAGCATTTTGATTTGTAGGAACTTTATTTAAAAATATGTTTTTGTATACAGATTTATTATATGGAATAAACCATTCATAGTCATTTACCATGTTATTATGCACAAGTGTGAGGGATCTAAAAGTGCTATAAATTTTATAATTTTATTCATAAGGTGGTATATTAATTGAGAGATAATTTTTAGCTTATGCACCACCTTGATAGGGAATATTTTTTGGATTATAAAGTTGGTTAAAGCATTGATAAGGCCTAATTTTTTTTTTATTTACTTTTGAGTGCTACTATCTCATTTCCAAATCTCTAAAACAATGATTTAACTTCATGTAACTCACTTAGAGGTGTTACTAGGGGAATTCATGAGATGGTTATAATAATTATGGACACTAGAGTTGAAAAATAAGGAAAATCATTTGAATTGTGGATGGGGACTTAAGGAACAAAGGCATAGGGGATCTAGGTGTAATTTTCCTTATTTAGATCAAACAATATTATGTTCTCCTAATAGCCTCATATACACCAAGAAATATTTCACCTCTCATGGATTGAATCATCATGACCACATCACTTCTTAGTGATCTTTAAAAATATTAAAATATAGTATTAGGAGAAGGTTTTACCAATGGTTGAATCTGATCCCAAGTATTTTGCAATCTAAAGTTGAAGTTGGCCATTTATTCATATATAACTCTTTTAATGGTAGTGAGCTACTCCATCAATTATAGGTGGTCACTCTTCTCTTTAAATTGTCTACATAATTTTGCACCTAACTCATTCTAAATTTGTATAGTACCAGGCTTAAACCTCAATACCACTCGAGTGTTCTTCCTTTCAAATGAGAGTCAAGGAGTCACATTGTAACATTGTCTTTAGTTACATTATGGACAAAATAAAATTTCACACCATATTTTATGTGATCTAAATTATTAGTATAGTTATATTTAGTAAATTAGGGGATGTTCTTAATATCATCTATGAGAATATCATCAAACTGGGGGAGGTCCAATGAACTACCTCCATAAAAGGAAATAAATAGTTCATTTCTAAGATAAATCATGAATGGGATAGGTAATAGTGTTCTTATAGGATTGAGAAATATTTTAAATGGGGGAGTAGATTTACATCTAGGGGAATAATATCTTGAATTACTATCTCTATTGATAGGGGATCAAGACACTTGAACTCTTCTTCTCCTACTAGGAACCAGTAATTCAAAAAAACTAAAATTAGATCTCTTAAAGATGATTTTATTTTTATTGGAATATAGATGAATAACTAATCTTTGTAAATCAAGAATAATTGGAGTCACTAGGTGATTTATAGATTGTATTCAACATTATTGGCTAAGAATAGCACTAGTCCATAGTTAAATCTACGAACTAGGTGACATTGGGCATGCTAAAAACTATTATCATTTGAAATGTTCACCTATGGGTAGCTTATTGCATGGGGGTGATTATAGATGGGATCAAAGCATAAGTGGTTAGTGTTGGGCACAAAAGTGCACAACATGGTATGCAGAAACACTCAACATTGGATGTAGGTTTATTCTATATTACCAATATGTGTAGAAGAACATTGTCTCATCCCAACAATGGTAATGTCCCTGAGGCATGCTAACCTTGTGTTATTTAGGATGGACCTCTAGATAAGGTTGGATTCCTTCTAATATATGTTCATTTAGTTTAGGATGAAAACACAAACTTATAAATATTAGAAAGGAAATCGACCACTAATGTTAAATCTAGTCATTTGAGGGGAAAAGGAGAAGAGGGGCTAAGAGGTGTGCTAAAAGGATAAATGGTGGTGCACCAAGAGTAGAATGAGAACCTCACACACTTGATGGCATAAAAAAATAAGGAACTAAAACACAAAACCTTTAAATTAGGCATCCACTACATGAGTGTTTTACATGATGGTATGAGAACACATCATAACATTAAGGGGGATGACAAATGGTCCATAGGTAATGCATATGTAGACTTGTGTATACACATCATGTGACCAGTAGAGGATTATGATTTCATTAGAGGTGAGAAGTGTTAAACACAATGAGAGGGATGAACATCCACATATAAATATTAATAAATATTAATACACACAAGATGTAGAGCATGAAGAGAGGTAATTTAGTTCTTATTCATTTCAAGGCCTAAGATAATATTATAAACTTAAATAGGTATATATTTGTTATATCAAGGATATGGATTTATTTTGTGATGAAAATAAATGTTTTTATAGAGTTGGGTGAGACCCTCAATAATTAATTCAATATTTGAGATATTAGATAAGAACCTAGTTTAAAATTTGATGCTTAGAACTCAATATATCCAGACTCCTACATGATAGCTAGTATGATTCATGCTCATTTAATTTAGGGATAAAAATCTAGTCATAGAATTAGCGGGAGGTTCATTTTTTGATCTTTAGAAAATCTACATGAGTGTCAAGGACATAAGTACTCTCTTACAGTCAAAACAGGTATATGTATATGTTCAATCCACCTACCCACTACTTATGTATATAATTCTACTATATCTCAGCCTCTGTCAATGTCTAATCAAGTTTATCTACCACATTTTCTTATTTCCACCACCTATTGATCCATCATAACTACTTATTGATGTGTAGGATATGTGTTCTTTCTTTAGATATAACCATATCATCTTTACATGTGAGGTATAGTTTTACATGCATATTTATCAAGGGTCATTTGTGTATTAAATTAATCCACTTTGAACATTACTAGATTTTCACCAATTACACATACAAGGCTATGCCCAAATAATTTATGCTAAAGGGGAGCATCCACCTTGCATGATTCCTATAGTTTTGGTTGTCTTATATGCATGGTTTGTGCCTATTTATCTTAAACATTCAAAATACTTGTGTTCACTCAACATCCAAGTGTATGCTTATATCTTGTTTATCATGCATGTGACTTGCTATTTTAATGAATCCCATGTA
This sequence comes from Torreya grandis, assembly GCA_037957365.1. Classification (NCBI taxonomy): domain Eukaryota; kingdom Viridiplantae; phylum Streptophyta; class Pinopsida; order Cupressales; family Taxaceae; genus Torreya; species Torreya grandis. Next base: position 112,867 of record JARHVA010008002.1, on the reverse strand, counting down.
AGGAGTTCACATATAAGGTTATGTAAAGGATGAGAGTTACAACATAATGGTTTAATGGTGTAGATAAGCTATGAACTTGTTTGATGGCATGAAGGGAATATTCTTTATAAGGAGTAAGGTATTAATTTTTCATGTGACTAGTCCTTTTGGATTCTCTTGGGTAGGATCATGTGAGAATAATGAAGTGTTATGAACTCGTGCTACCCTTCTCTTTACTTTTTTAGTATAATAATTAATATGGATGAATATGTTTTGTAAGTCATTCAGTGAGCATTTTGTTTTATCCAACATTCTTGGGAAGTAGAAGTTGCTTAGATTATATTTAGAATAAAATTAAGTGTTGAGGTAAATGAAGGCATCTACAAATTTTTTGTATTGAGCTTGCTCAAAGGAGGTTTCCCCCTCAAAGAGGCTAGGGATTTTGTAATTCAGCCATTGTAATTTAATTCTACTTATTTGAGTTAATATATTACTAATTTTCATAGTTTATTTCATGTATTTACAATTATCTTCTAAATTATTCAATAAGGATCCTCTCATCTAGTATCAGAGAACTTTTTAGGGCCAATTTTTTTCTTTTAGAAAGTGTTAACTCTATTCTATTGCATAATCCATTTAAGTAATTTTTTAGAAAGTAATTATCTATATCACAATAATATGTTTCAGATCAGGGTAAAAATTTGACTTCATAACTATGAGAAGTGCTTGGGGGAAAACCCTAAAACTCATTATGAGGAGTACCACAGGAACCCCAAAGTAGTTGGTCCATTAAGAGGACCTATCAGGGAAATAGGAAATGGCCCCTTCCCAATTGAATAGTTCTCATCCATGAGGAAAACCATGAGCTATCATCGAGAGATAAATCCATGGATAGAAACTTTTTGGAGAGTGGTACTCACTTAGATGGAATTGGTGGCTAGATTGATATCTTTAAACCCTTATAAAACCATTAAAACTTGGTGCCCATTTTTATAATTTCTTGAATATTAACATGGGTATCAAAAAATCTTACCATATCAAATCTTCAGACTTGTCATAGTAGTTTCATCATATTACCAATAGAGTATCAGAAAATGGCCATATCATATTTTTCAAAAAGTTTCAATAGACTTGTTATAATAGTTTTAGCATTTTACAAATAGATTACCATAAAAATGCCAAATTGGATCTATAGACTTGGCATATCAGTTTCAACATATTCTTATTAGACTTGTCTTACATAACATAATAACTAGTAATCAGATCTATAGAGTTTTCATATCTCTCCATATATATATATATATATATATATATATATATATATATATATATATATATATTGATCCTCATATTTTATCTTAGTGCTATAAATTCCATTCCCCACATTTTCTTCTTTGACGTCCCATATCTTGATTCCACTCCCAATTCCCACAAATCTCAATTTACCCATTTTTGGGGTTTTTCCTTAACTTCTATTTCTATTTTTTGGGTTTTTCATGATAAGCCAAGTTGGACTGATTTTTTCACTCTCATTTTGTAATGGTTTAGCCCTAGTGATTTTTATGACTTTATGGGAGTACTTACTAAACTTTTCAAAACAATAACCATGACAGAATATCAAATAGAATTTGAAAAAATAGCCAATCACGTAGAGGGATTATGTGATGAATTCTTTATAAGTTGCTTTGTTAGTGGATTAAAGGATGCAATTTGATCTAAGATTAAAATTTTCTAGCCCAACATGATGATGGAATCCCTAGGGTTAGCTAAATTGGTAGAGGACAAGATCATACCTCAATATTGATTTAAATATAATTTTACTCCATTCAAAAATACAACTCGATAATGATCTTAACCAACATTAGTGCCCAGAAAAATCCTATCAAGCATTTGACTAAAGCAGAGATGTGAGCCAATAGATAAAAAGGACTATGTAATAATTGTGCTAACAAATTCACTTAGGGACATCAATGTGTCGAGAAAAATATCTACATATTGGATGTGAAATCTTTGCCAAAAACTAAATATGGGGAAGCTCCTCAAGATAAAATAAATGATCCATAAGAAGCTCTATCAAATGTAGACCCTAATTCATAGGAATACCAACTAGAGATCTCTCTCCATGTTAGAGCAAGAGTCACCACCCCACAAACCATATGAGTCAAGCGTTACTTCAAGAATTTCCCTCTCACAATACTCATTGATTTTGGTACCACTCATAACTTCATTGACCCTTGGATCGCTAAATAGGATGATTGTTTTTTCTATCCTTGCTCCAACTTTGAAGTCATGATTACCAATAGGGGCACATTCCCTTATAAAGGGAAGTGTTTCAATGTGCATATGTCTATTACATATTATAACTTATGGTCTGACATGTTTGCCTTGCCCTTAGGTGGATGTGATGTTGTTTTGGGAGACCAATGGTTATGCACACTTGGACCCATCTTATGGGATTTTAATAAAATTTGGATGTAGTTTTAAGACAATGGGCAAAAACACGCATTGAAAGGATTAAAAATGGGGTCCCTTAGCATCATAAGTTCACATTTCATGGAAAATATTCTTAATAATAATTCACAAAACATCATTTCCTAGCTCCATTCCATTAAAATTAAACCATCAATAATCTCCAAACCTCCTTCTGATCTAAAACCCATTTTGCATAGGTATGCATGTGTCTTTTTTAAACTAGTGGGATTGTTATCTTAATAGCTAGAGGAGCACCATATTCAAATCCTTATTTTAAGCATTCCTCCTAACATCAGGCCCTACCACTACCCATTTTAGAAAAATATTGAGATGGAGATGCACATTCAAGACTTACTAAAGCAAGGTATTATTCACCCCAATACCAGCTCATATTCTTCCTCAGTTCTCCTTATGAAAAAAATGGGTCATGGCACATCTACATTAACTTCTATGCACTTAATCACATCACCATCAAGGATAAGTTCCCAATACTTTTTATTGATGATATTATCTATTAGCTTCATGGTGCTCATTTTTTCTCTAAGTTGAATCTTCATGATATCCCTAAGACAAATTTTTACATCCATGATGGCCACTATGAATTTTTTGTCATGACCTTTGGCATCACTACTGCTCCTTCAACATTTTAGGCATTTATTAATAGAATATTTTGGCCCTACCTGTGGAAATTCTTTATAGTTTTCTTTGATGACATCATCATCTATAGTAAAACATGGTTTGATCATATCCAATATGTGGAGCTCAAACTGCAACTTCTCTCTGATCATCATATTTGTGAAAAATAGTCCAAATTCACTTTTGGCCAAGATGAAGTGGAGTATCTTGGGCATATTTTTTCAAACCAAGGGGTTTAGGTGGATCTTGAAAAAATATATACTATGACAAATTGGCCTCATCCTCAGACACTTAAGAGCCTCCATGGTTTTTTGGGACTGACTAAATACTATTACAACTTTGTTAAATATTATGGCAAGATTGTAGCTATACTTAAAACTATGTTTAAAAATTATGATTTTAAATAGATATAATCTACGTAGTGTGCATTTAAAGAATTAAAACAATCTATGTGTACTACACTTGTTCTAGTTATGCTAGATTTTGCCAAGACCTTAACTATCGAGGGTGATGCTTGTGGCAATGGACTTGGTGATGTTATCCTCAAAGAAGGATGTCCCATTGCATTCACTATAACTCCATTTCTAGGAAGAATTTATCACTCTCTACTTATGAGAAGGAAATGATGGCCATTTTATATACAGTACAAATGTGGTACCTACTGAGGAATCATTTTTGCATCAAAATGGATCTGCAGAGTCTCAAATATTTCCTAGAATAATATGTCTTCACCCCATCACAAATCTCATGTTTTATGACTATGAGATCACTCACAAGAATGGTAAGGACAATATTTTGGTTGGTACTCTATCTCGCACATTTGTGGACCAAGCTTCCCTTTCATTTATTTCCATGCCTATTCAAAATTGGTTAGATACTATATAATATGGGTATGTCAATGACTCTTCATTATCTCAAATCATTTAATATTTATCCACTGACCACTATATTGTACTACATTAATCCTGGGATAGTGCTTCTCTACAATATAAGGGTCATTTGGTGCTTCTCTAGAGCATAGATCTTTAGTAGGCTATATTCTATGAACTCTATGATTTGATATTTGTAGGGCACTGAAGGATTCTCAAAACTTATGAGAAAGCACAATTTGACTTATTTTATAAGGTAATGAAAAAGGCAATTCAAAAGATGAAGGTTAAATGTGATACCTGTTAATGAATAGGGGTGAAATCACACTCATCCCTAGGTTTCTTGAACCCTTTCCCATACCTACCAGGATTGGGATAGATATTTATATGGATTTCATTAAGGGTCTCCCTAAATCTAAAGGGAAAATAGTGATCTTGGTTGTGGTTGATTACCTCTCTAAATTTAGTCTTTTTTGTGCCCTCAGCCACCTCTATACTTCTTCCATAGTCACACAAATTTTCATGGATCAAATTTTTTGTCTTCATGGAATTCCTTTATCCATTGTCTTAGATTGTGATACCACCTTCACCAACCATTTATAGATATAACTATATGATGCATTGGCACCCAACTGAAAATGATTTTCAAGTATCACCCACAAATAAATGGCCATACTAAAATAGTCAACAAATGCTTGGAAACTTTCCTTTATTATTTCACCTTAGAACAAAAATAGTAGTGGGAAAAGTGGCTTCCCCTCATCGAATGGTAGTACAATACCTCCTACCATAACTCAAAATAAATGACTCCATATGAAGCATTCTATGGTTAAGCACCACCAATGTTCCTTTCATACACCCTCAATAGTTCATCAATTCAAGAAATTAACATGATTTTCCAAACCCAAGACCAGATCCTCAGCACCCTATAGATTAATATTCATATCATATAAAATCAAATAAATCAACAAGTTGATCAGCACTATTCTAAGTATAGTTTTCAAGTTGGTGATATGTTTTATCTTCACCTTCATCCATACAATCAATCCTCCCTAAAACTTAAAGGACATCATAAGATGAATCCCAAGTTCGATGGACCTTATAAGGTTCTTTAGAAGATTGGCTTAGTTTCTTATAAGTTAGATCTCCCACATTATTCTTGAATTCACCTACTATTTCATGTCTCTTGTCTAAAAAATGTTTTTGGCATAAATATCAGAGTCTAGACTATTTTTCTAGAGATTGATATTGATGAATCCATCCTTCTTGAGCTAAAGGCAATCCTAGACAAGCACACACACCAAATTCACTCCCACTCCATCACAAAGGTTTTAATTTAGTGGCACATGATACAACCAAAGGATTCCACATGGGAACCAATATTTTAGATTCAAAACCAATTACCACATCTAAATATTTGAGGACAAAGATTTTTCTAAGAGGGAGGGCATGTTAGGAACCTATGCTACCCCTTCTCTTACTTTTTTATTATAATAATTTATATGGGTTCATATGCTTTATAAGACATCCCAAGAGCATTTTGTTTTATCCCATATTCATGGGAATTAGTAGTTTTTTAGATTAGACTTAGTATAAAATCAAGTTTTGAGGCCATTGAAGGTATCCATGAATTTATTGTATTGATCTTTCTCAAAGGAGGTTTCCCCCTTGAAGAGGCCAATGATTCTACAATTCAACCCTTGTAACTTAGTTCTACTTATTTGAGTTAATATATTACTAATTTCATAGTTTATTTGATGTATTTTTTATTATCTTCCAACTTGTTCAAGAAGGATCTCCTCATGAAGACCTTGGGAACACACATAAGGTTTGAAACTATGCATTACACAGTCTTTCTTATGCAATCTTAAATCTAGGAATTTTGCATACTAAACTTTCCCACCACTAGCTCTATGTGATGGAGGGTTATGAATATATTATGCACATAGTACATATTAAGATTTTTTCATAGGCATGAATTTGCACTTATTTATTATGCATCTTTATATTAACTTTTAACTTTGGTACTAGTATCTAGTCATTTGCATGCAACTTATATTTTGAATAACTTGACACTGTGCGAGTGTAAAAGCCTCCCGTAGGGTCCTATGAGCTTCAAATAGGCTAGGGTGACCTAAAGAGTCAACAACACCCCAGTACATAGATATGATCCCCTAGAGGATAAATAATATGGAGCTACTTAAACCCAAATAAGTTTTCATAAATGAAGATACTTACTCTTAGTGAAGAGTTTGGTTAGTATATCAACAATTTAATCCATTATATGGACGCATCAAAGATAAATGACTTACTCATGGATGATATCTTGAATAAAATAGATGTGAATATCTATATGTTTGGTCTATTGATGTAGGATTGTATTCATGTAGATCTAGAGTGTGCTTTGGTTGTTGCATAAGATGACTATTAGTCATCAAAACATTGATGCCAAACTCAGTGAGGATCCCCTAAAATTGAATAGCTTGAATGACATCATTAATATCTCCTATGTATTCTTCATTTGTATAAAATGAAGAAAGAACATTCTATCTATTTTTTGACCAACAAATTGGACCTAAACTAATGAAGAAACTATATCCTGCAGTAGACTTATAATTCTAAATGTCACTAGATCAATATTAATTTGTATTTCTAATAATATTAGTGTTGATGCTAGCTTCATAGTGAATCCTGAAACTATGAGTACCTTAAATATAATGGATGATATACTTATCTACTTTCTATTGCAGCTCATGTGGTTATTATATGAATCTAGAGACCATGCCTAGTGCATATGAAATTCAAGTTTAGTATGCGTAAGATATATGAAACATATAAAAATTTGTCGATATGAGGTAAAATAAACCAATAGATATGGAGAATTAGCCTCAACCTTCACACCAGATAGAAAAGGAATCAAAGCTAGTTTACAATTAGCCATGTTAAATAATGAAAGAAAATAAAGATCATACATGGATTATGTAATAGTGATCTAATGGTGGATAAATAACACCATTTGATCAATAGGTTATCACGTAGAGAACCAAAATCAATAGTGAATCATCATATCACAAGATATAGATATTCAAATCAAAATGGTATCTAGCAAACTTGATTGAAATAATAAAGGAGTCCATCTTGGCATACCAATCTTGAGGAATTTTTTTAATACCATGGATAGATTTTCAAAGTTTACAAACTAAGGATGGATCTTCCACAAATATTTTTGGCTTCTCCATGTATATTTCCTCTTTGATGTGATCATGAAGAAAGGCACTCTTCACATCCATTTGATGAACATCCTAATGATTTGTTGTGTCAATAGCGAGAGCGAGTTTGATTGAGTTTATTTTGGTAACTTGGGTGAACATCTGGTATAATTAGTGATAAGTACTTAATGATAATCCTTTACTACCAAACATGCTTTGAAATTATCTATAGACCCATATACTAAAATTTTGTCTATAGATTCCACCAAAAAGTTGACTTTTGGCAAGCCTTAAACCATGTCCTAATGACTAGGTTGATCTAGGTAGTGATAGTTGCAATGGTCAAATCACTCATGCCATAGTTTACTCACCTCATCTAAATGAGTGAGAAGTATAATATAGGGTTGATTAGAATAAAAATGTGAGAAATTATACAAACTATATTAGTGATATACTTTCTTAAATATAATCATGGTGTCACTATTATCTTTTCTAATAACCATGAAATTGGGTGTGAACTCAACTATCTTGCCTAAACTAATGTGAGTGATCTAGATATTAGATAGGAAATTGTTGGATAAAGATGGAATGCATAAAATATAATGAAATATACCATGATTCACTTCAACATATCCACTCCTACTAACTTTCTTTACTTTGGGTCCTTCTTATTGTGTTTCTTCTCCTTACTACTGAAAGCCTTTTATTTATCACTAGTAATAATTAATGCATGATATTTGGAGGACCTCAATGTACCCATTTGAATGATATTTTCCTACTCTTGAGTCAATTTGATAGTGAAGTCATCGAAGGACATCATATTTCATGTATCTCCAAGGGCATGCTTGGTAACATGGAAGATATAAAAAATAAAGAATAATCAAATCCTGATTTGGCAAGGATTGAAAGAATAAATTGATCATAATTTTTGTCAATGGAAAAAATTCAACTATAACCTAAATGATTTGAACTTTGTAAATAAGTTTCTTATCATATCAAAGTCATTTAGGCTCAAATTGATGAGCTCATTCTCCAAATCAAGACCCTTCATTTCATCTTGCTTTCAAAAGAGTTTATCTAATAAGGTCCACACTTGATTTGGAGTTATTATAGATTTGATATGAAAAAGTAAGCTAAAAGACATAGACAATGAAAATAGACTATAGGATTCATCACTTCATTTATACCACTTCACCTTATCTATGTCAGGTGTTAGTTCGATTTATATACCCATCATGATTCGGTGTAATATTTTTCTCCTCAAAAGGATTTACACTTTGATTATCCACTTGTGTGAATTAAATGGTGCGAGAATCAGAATGAAACTAAGATCCATGATATAGAATGGAATTGTCTTGAGATACATTTATTATAGACTAAGAATGTAACACCCTCCTAAATATATAGAGGTTTAAATTTACAATGGATGAGAATATCACCAATGTATAAATCTAAAAAAAAACAAGCACTTTAGAAAAATGGCACTTCAAAAAGAGAAGCAGGAAGAAAATTATGCAAATTTGAATTTTTTTTTACTAGCAAAAAAAATGTTCTCCGCTTTGTATAAAATTTCTGGGTGTGCAAATAGTTTGAAATATTTTTTGTGTCAACTTCCAACAAAAAACTTATGCTCTTTTGGATCAAAATTTAAGAAATTTTATGTTAGCTATGATGAAAGGATTAAATCCCATATGACTAGAGGTTAACACCAAATTTGGGTGTTCTACCCCCTCTCAATAAAATTGATGTGATTGATGTGAGAGTGACATCATAATCTAAATGACCCTTTTTTGTAAATGAGTAGTTCCACACTTTATGATAAATATTTTAATGTTTGTCTATGCATCAAGGAAGGAGGAGTATTTGTTCCTAAAATTGAAGGCCTAGGGACCATCACAACATTTATAAGTGGATCCATGTCACTAAGAGCTTAAAGGATGATTACAATATTGGCTAAATCATGAAGGCATGGGTGTATGGTGGATACGAGTGTGTAAAGGTTCATATCCCCATGATTTGAGAGGCTGGGCCAACTAGCTTGTGGTCCTACACAAATTTGGACATGCACATCAAAGAATCACATAACTATGTAGTTAGGGGAGAGTCCAATAGGATAGTTTATCCATGAAGTCACAGACACATGGTAGATAATTGTGTCACCATGTAACATTAGGACATGTTATCAGCTGATGGACCTGCATAAGTATGAATGCATGTGACTAATGGGTCACATCATTACATGGGTGAGGGCCTATTGGTCAACATTTCCTTTGTCAAAAAATGTGTGCACATTCTTAGGTCACATCATGTGTAAGATGGTAAAGTAGACAAAAAAAATTGAAATTTTCTAACTATCTAAAGTTGTAAAAGTCACCAAAAATAATGAAAGAACTAGTTAGGAAAACTTAAGATCTTGAAAAAATTGTATGGTTTCCTAAAAAATATAAAATAACCACTTCATATTTTACAAAACCCATAAAAAGCTAAATTTCTTTATAGTTTGAGTACTAGACATTATGAAATCTCTAGATTTTCAAAAAAATGACTTTGAACCCTCTAAAAATGGTAAAAAAATATTTATAACAAAACAAGGTCATGTTTACAACCACACTAGAGTTTTAATACTTCTCAATTTAATGACACTATATATTTTTTATAAGACCTTGGATATATAGATCTACATGGATTTTTTAGAAATTCCACCAAACCCTTGAAAATAGAAATCAAGAAAAACACTTGAGAAAGCTAAATGCTAGATCTCACTATAGAAATAATTGCATTTGACTACCATCAAAGATCTAATACCATGTTGTACTAGGATAAACTTAAGGATGTACTAGATAGAATTGAATTCATGGAGAAAACATGTATGGAGTAGTGAAATCCAAAAGAAGAAGATTGTCTTCACAATTAGAAAATTGCATTAATAAGTATTAGTGAAAAAATACATAAGAAGGTTCGTTATATAGGTGGAAAATCGACATGTCCAAACACAATAATGTATGTGGAATTATTTTCCCTTAATTACATTTATTAAACATAATCAAGTTAACTAGACCATGTAGATAAAACCTAGTTGGACAAAAGTCTATACCAACAATATTCTCTCTATTAAATAGAGGCATTTGTTTCTCTTAGGTTTGAATTTGTTATTATGTATATTTATTTAATTATAGATATTTTTACTGTAATGGTTTAAGGAGTTCTAATTAAAATTCATGAAAAAAAATAAATTTATTAATATTAATACAAAAATGTAAGATTATTGTATTGTTTCTTGCATAACATGCCCTCACTTCATCATTGAAATCATGGAACCTCTTTTTCTCTGGTGTTTGGTCTTTTATTCTAACCATGTATGGGTCCCTTTTTATTCATGGTTTAATTGAAAAGGATCTTGAAAAGCTTTAGGTTTAATTTGTATTGGATTTACTCTTTAAACTAAGTCTAAACTCAAAATCTTCATTATATGCATTTAGTCTAGAATATTTTTGGAAACTAGATCTATATTGTCAATTAGATCTATGTTAATATAACTATCCAAATTTTTCATAAATATAATAAGTCTTGGTGTATTTTTTATCATTTTTTGAATTGCATTAAAGATCAAATTTTTTAGAGTATTTCATCTCAAATTTCTATCATTTATCTAACAATTTCAAAGTGTTTATATTCTTTGTTTAGAAATTTTTATCCATTTTTGGTATTACAAGGTTAATTGTTTGGATATTTTGGTATTTTTGTTCTTTGCTTTAGTTGATTTACCAAAAATGTATTCTTATTTATTTTACCTTTTAGATATAGCCAATTTGAGAAAAATTCATATTTGAATTCCAAAATTCATCTAAACTTTCATGCGAGTTCCTTAAAAATGAGGAGATGCAACTTTTTACTAAATTTATTTCATAGGCCTCGTATGGCTTAGTCATTTAGCGTTATATCTCTTTGTTTTTGAGATAATGTCATATGGAAAGATATTATTTCCACACTTCCCAAGGCCCTTAAATTTATCCAACATGCATTGGATCTCCTGGACACACAAGATCATGCCATGTGTATTGATCCCATTTCTCTAGGCCCTCAAGGTAATATTTATATTTTCAATGATAGTCAAACCTCCATATGTCTGGGATCGTGATGGGACCCTAGGATGGTTTGTATGCTTTTGAGTCTCTTGTTAGGCTCTGAGTGAATGAGATCTATACAAGTGTCAAGATATCATTTCACTAAGATCATATAAATCATCAACCCAAGTAGACACTAAATCATGCCTTGAATGAGTGAAAAAATGGTGCATGTCATCAATTCTAAATGGACAGAGTGATGACATCTACATCAACATTTTACATGCCTAAAATTGATGGCCATATCACCTGTCAATACTATCATGGAACTAAAATTATTTTCCCTTTCAATATAGCTATTGTATCCAGTAAAATATTTTCATTATAAGTCTAATTCATCATTTAAGAGATATAAAATTATATTTCTTTATATATTATTTTCTACCTAAAAACTTTAATTATTTATCTATTTAAATGTACTACTTAGTTATTTTTTAAAGATCAATTTATCTATTGAATGATGTTATAATATTTTCATCATTTCTTTTTAGGCATTTTTATATTTAGTCAATTTTCATACAATTTTAATAGAATTTGAAGTCTAGTGGCCAGTTTATTTATTTAAAGACAAATGACTAGTTTTTCAACCTATAAATTTTGATGCTCTGATATTATGCCACTTATTAAGATTATTTGTATTTATTTATTTAGGACACTTTGGACATAGTTCTAGGCCTTCGACCCACTAGGTACTCAGTATCATGCAACATGCCATGATCTCACCTCTTCAAGCCCTCAGAATGATTAAAGCCTAACAAGTAAGTAGTGGACCTCCTAAATGAACTAGATGATGCCACATGGCATCATTACACTTGACCACATCTCATGATCAAGTAGGAGTAATACGATATAGCATTGATTAACTGAGTTCCCAATATGATGCCACATGGCATATTTTTAGGAATCTAAGGTAGTCAAAGCATGAAGAATTGAACAAGGACCTGTAGAGCTCTAAGTGACCAACATCTTGCCACTTTTTAAGATATCATTGCATCATGTCCAAATAAAATTCAAGGTAATAAAATACTTCAATACATAATGAATTAACATAAAAATAACATGTAGAAGGATCCTTGCATATAAATAACACATTGGATTTTCTCAAGAATTGACAAGTGGTCATATCGAGTGACCTTTAGAAAGAATATATGTGGGCCTCCATGAAGAGACTTAGAATCTTAACTTGACACTCATTTTTATTTTCTAAGTTTTCAAGTTTTGCAAATTAGACTAAAAGTATAATAAATTTAATTAATTATTGAAAATAATATCACCTAATTCAAATAGATCATGGAAAAAGATTCTAAAGTAAATTAGAGATTGTGTTATAGTAGAAATTAACATGCACATCATGATAAAGTAAGTCAAGATGACAAAGGGATAATGAAAGCATTCACATAATCATTTTTGAGAGGAGTGTTCGAAACTGAAAGATGAAAAATTGTGCCTCTACATTTAATACAATAATAATCCATCAAAAAGAACACAATTCAACTTGAACCTTTATCAGTGTAAATTACAAGTCAACCTAATACTGTCATGTGATCAATATTTAATGGAAAAGGTGACATTCAAAAG
>JARHVA010008002.1:0-95000 GCA_037957365.1 Torreya grandis | reverse complement strand
AGTGGCCTATAAAGGTATAGTTATAAATCAACATAGTTTGAAACCTTAAATTAGTCCAAAAATTATAATAATCATATTTTTGGAAAGAGGAGATCATGCTCATTATAATGGTATTAAGTTTTTGAATTTTACCACTAAAATTTGTAGTGTTTTCGGAGATAAAATTTTAATTTTGTTATTTTTAGAAAAATGCTCAGAGTCAGTTGTATTTTGATAGATCAAAGGCTTTGGCTCAGGTATCCAAGCCATTTCTGAGCCAAAAGGCTTGGTTTTTGAATTTAAATTCAAATAGCATCATTACATTAATAGATAACATGATCATGTTAATACATAATGGGATCACATTAGTAATGTGATAACATTAGTAGATAACATGATCATGTTAATAGATAATTCAATCGTGTCATTATAAAAACAATAACGTGATTACATTACTATTTTTAGGAACAAAAAAGAATGTGAATATGCACATGAAGGTAATATTAAACCAAATATTATATTTAGATGAAGTATAAGTTTACATTTTTATTGCTACCTTTATTTCCTTATACTTTATATTTATTTTAATAAATATAATAAATTAAGATCACTATACATTTGATAGAGTTGGTGTCACAATTGCATGCCTTACAATATGGAAAATATTTTTTTAAAATATAATCTAATCCATACTTAGGCATTTTATAGGTATAATTATTGAATTTAGGGATTTTAAGATATAAATTTTGTAATTGATGTCCATTTTTGGTAAACATGTAGTCATTTATAAGGTTTTTATGCCTTCCAGATTGAGGTAGAATATATCACATTGATGACATGCACACATCAAATGAACACATTTTATTAATTTCACTTGTTCATCATCCCTCCCTCATCCCTAATCACTTCTTACTCATACTTGGACCCTTATTACCCCTAATAACTCTCTCATCATTCCTCATTGTCCCTAATCCTTCCCTCATTGACCTTCACTATTTTTAGTCTTCTCTAATCACCCCCTTATCATCCATAATCACTCTTCCATTGACCCTCACAATCCCTCATCATCCTCAATCAATCCTTCATCATCCTTCATCATTCCTAAACACTCTTTCCTCATCACTCATCATCCCTAATCACTCCCTCATCATTTTTCATCATCCCTAATCACTCCCTTATCGTCCCTTCTCATCCCTAATCACTCCATCATTTACCTTAATTATTCCTCATCATCTCTAATCACACAAGATTATCATCCCTATCCACTCCTTCAATAATTATAACCATATTTCGTCATCCCTAATCCCTCCATCCTCATCCCTCACAATCCTTAATCACTCTTTCCTCATCCCTCCTCATCCCTAATCATTCACTTATTGACCGTCACCCTCCCTTATCATTCCATCACTGACCCTCACCATCCCTCATCATCCCTAATCAATCCCTCATCATATGATGTAAGTATAAACTATAAAGTTATCTTTTATTACAATTATATGCTGATTAATACATTATAATAGAAATTAAATCTTTTCTAGGACTTGTTGTCAATACCCATTTGTGATAGTTAATTTTATTATTGAACGAATTTAATTATCTTCCAAATTTATATTCAAGTAACAAAAGTACTATCAGGAAATAGAGTTTAAAATTTATCTCAACAAATGATCTATGTTGTGAAACTGCTAGATGAAACTTTATTCAGTTTTACCTTTGGTAGCTTTTCTCAAGGGGTAAAAAATAAACACAAATATCTTTTATAATTTTTAATTATATGAATATTTGAGTCTATGCAAAATTATTTGGTGTTTATAATTCTTATATGAATTGAATCTTGGTCATGTTCACACATGAAATCCTTGGGTGTAATGTATCCCAAATATTGTATCTCTTACATTAAAAATAAACATTTATTCATGTTATTATAAAAATGTGTTTTTGAAAAATGTGAAACACTTGTTCAACATGGTCTAAATGTTCATCCCATGTTTTCTAAGGACTAGGATATCATTAAGGTAGACTTTAAAATGGCATATTTAAAGGGCCTGAAGATGTCGTTCAACATATCAATGAATGAATTCACTACATGAGGTAACATAAAAGGCATAGACAACTAGTAAATCAATCATTATTTTATTTTTAAGGCTATATTCTAAATGTATAGAGGCTCAACATGAATATGATGATACCCAAACTTAAGATAAATATTGGAAAATACATCTACACCATGGATATGGTAAAACAATGCCTTAATATTTAGATGAGGGTAATAGTTCTTCAATTTAATCTTGTTAATATTTTCTTAATTTATTAACAACTTCATATCCCATCCTTCTTTAACACAATCATAATCAGGCTTCTGTAAGGTAATGATTTAGGCATGATGTGTCTGTTATCGATGATTTCATGGATCTACCAATTGATATATTCATTCAATAATTTTTTTATATAAAGGTTTGACATAGAGGTAGTTAAGGGATAAAATTAATAGTATTGTTTAGTTTATAGTATATAGGAACTTATTTAGGTGACTGAAAGATATCCTTATATTCATATAGTTTATGATTCAATTAGTTTGTCTTTGTTATTTTTGATAGACCAAACTATGATATGGTGACATAAGGATGTTATTACATCTACTTCTTACTTGAATTGATAATATTCTTTCGCTTCCTGGCACTAATGACTTAAATATTATGAACTAACTATAATATATGGTATTTTATATAATGAAAATCTATCACAACATTTTAAGGATTTTATTCATAGACTACATGGAAATGGTAAATATATGGTTGAACACATGTAAAACATCACACACTTATAATGGTGAGAAGTCACAGAGAATTTCATCATTAAAAAGTTTGATTTTGAACACCAAGTGACACTAATAGGTGATCCATTTCTCAATCCGTACACTAGACCATACACTAGTGTATGGTTATGGATGATGCATCAATTTCAATTTCAATATTTAAAAATATACCTTAGGAGAAATTAAATTCTTTTGATTTCCACTCGAAATGATGAAGTGTATTGGCTCACCATTTATCTACATTTGTTAATGAAATAATATTTTTAATTCATATAATTTATTAATGGGGGAAGTAGAAATATTTTTAGTGCTGACTATATCATTCGGTTCATATTTTATTATTTGCTTACCATTTGATAGTAATAGATAACTTTTACCCACATCTCAAGCTATGAAAAGTAGAGATATCATAGTGTGACACCCTTCATTAGATTGAATATAAAATTTATTAATTAAACACCACTTTCCAGTTGTGACTACTTATTTTAATCATTTTAAAATTACTTTACACTCTGTAGTATGATGACTCAATCAATAGACATAGAAATAGAAGGCCTTCAATGTAATTATTTGGATCATAAAATGTCCTCATATGGAAAATAATTGATTGGTTTCAGGACATCACATAGATTGGTTATCCTCATATTTACTACCCATTTTTGGTGCTATGGTGGTTTTACTTGCTTCTTTTTATTTGGTGGATCTTCAATTGTGAAATACATCATTTTTAAGAGGCCCATATTTTTTCATAGGTTCTAAATATTTATGTTTAAAATTTACCTCCACATTATTTTGATCGCTATATATTATAGTTTATGTTAGCACTGAACTCTCCCCTTATAGCTCCTAGAATTTTTAAACCCTAAATAAATAACATCATATTGAGTGATTAAGGATGAGGAGGGTTTAGGATTAATTGAGTAAAGATGATGATGGAGTCATTAGGGATGATGACAGATGGTGAGGGTCAATGAGGGAGTGGTTAGGGATGGTGAGGGTTAATGAGGGAATGATTAAGGATAATGAGGGATGAGGAAGGAGAGATTAAAAATGATTAATAAGTCATTATGGATGCTAAGGAATGGTAAGGGTCAATGATGGAGTGATTAGGGATGATGAGGGAGAGATTATAAATGATGAAGAATGGTGAGGGTCAATAAGTGAGTTATTAAGGAAGATGAGGAATGAGGAGGGAGTGATTAGGTATGATGAATAATGATTAGGGATAATGGGGGAGTGATTAGGGATTATTAGGTATGGTGAGAAGAAAGGAAGGAGTGTTTAGGAACAATTAGGGAGTTTTTAAATATGATAAGGGATGAAAAGGTCAATTATAGAGTCATTAGAGATGATGATGGCTGAGAAGTGAGTGATTAGAGATGATGAGAGATAATGAGTTCAACGAGAGAGTAATCAATAATGATGATGGATTAATGAGAGATGATGAGGGAGTGGTTAGAGATGATGAGTGGTAATAAGGTTAAATCAGGGAGCGACTATCGACAATGTGGAATGAGGAGAGAGTGATTTTGGGTGATGAGGAATGAGTAATAATTATTTAGGTATGAGGGAGGGATGATGAATATTTTAAATTAACACAAAGTGTTTGTTTTATGTGTTAAAATCATCAATTTGACCTATTATACCTCAATCACACCACTATTTATTAAGTTCCAATTGAGTGATATGCAAACTTAAATTTTCACAAACCTAGGAATCCTATAAATACCGAGAAGTAATTTAGAAGGTACCAAAACCTAAAAATGACTAATTTTTTATATCAAAAATGGACATTAATTACAAAATTTAAGCCTTTAAATCCCTAACTTCAATACGTAGACCCTAAAAATACCTAAGTACTGATCAAATTAGATTTTGAAAAACAATTTTCCACATCATAAGATGTGTAACTATGAGACCAACTCTATCAAAAGAATAGTGACCCTAATTTCTTATATTTATTAAAATAAATTTAAATTAAGCTTATACTTAACATTTATAGTACTAAATATAAGATTTGGGTCAATATTAGCTTCATGTGCATGTTTACATGATTTTATGTGCCTAAAAACAAGAACATGATCATGTTATTAAATTTATAATAATGAAATCACATTATTTATTAACCAAGATTGGCTTCATGTACATGTTTAAACACATTTTTGTGTAAAATAATAGGAACATGATCATGTTATCTCTTTTACAATAAGACCATAATGTTATCTATTGCTGATCATGTTATGTATTAATATGATCACATTATGGCTTGGTAATTGTTGACACATAATTTAAATAATGTGATCACATTATGTCAATAACAAAATAAATTTATTTAATAACATAATATCATTATGGGAAATGTCCACATAATTTTCCCCCAACTCCTTGCACATACAATTTTTTGGATTGGTCATTACTTCTTTCCTTTATACCTCTTTCCCACATAAAATTTGATCCTTCATAATCTTCATTGACTGAATATGATTGATGTCACTCCTCATACTTGAATCATATTAAAAAAAAATTATCTTCCTTTTTAAACTTTTAGTCAATGAAAATAATGTATCTCTTAACTTACTTAGGCATAAAATTATTAACACTAAGTACCTTGATAGTGATAATTTTATACTTCTTACTACACTTAAAGAAAATGTTTTTCATATAAAATTACATAATACCATTCTCAAAAAGCCTTATCTTTAGAAAAAAACTAATATCAAAATATTTATCATGTTTAAACAAAAGTTGCATTAAATATTAGTGGAGAGGTATGGTCATCTTACCAAGTTGGGCATTGATAACATAACTATCTAATAACATCATCAAGTAAAATTAAACTATAAAATATTTTGTGCTGAAAGTGATAAATAAAGTTAAATGGTAGGTGTACAATAACTTATAGTGACCTTATAGATCAATATAATTCATAACGTGATTCACCACATCATTATAAGGAGTAGGAAATTAATCATGAAGATACCTGCCTTGAAATTTTATGATATTTTTATTATCTTTAAGAAACATCTTTGTTTCCCATTTTTTAATCCCAAGTTGATTTGTAGAACATTATCCCTTCCATACTCATCCCAGTAACATGAGCGATGACTTCAAATAAAACTATAAGAGACACCCCCTACATTTCCAATATGCAACATTTCCATCCATATATGAATTCTAAAATGATCAGAATCTCATAAGCCTTAATTCTTACCATGAAATTTGTAAGCCATCCTTCCTATAGAATGATCCAAACTCTTATATTGTTAACAAATAGAGATATACTATAAAGTTCATTCTTACATAGGTATCCTCCCATGATGAATACTTTGATGACAATAAATTATGTCTATAATTTTGTTCATGATGTAAAAATAAGATGTGAGACCCAATAATTTCAAATTACATACTCAATCTATTAACTTAATAAAATGTCTAATATGAATAGTAGATATTACCATACAAAATGAATGATCTATGAAAATAAATGTCTATTAACTATCAAGGAAATCAAAGGGGCTGATAAATTCCTTAGAATCCATGTAACCCAACTATTGTTTGGTCATCTATTGATCAACAAAAATTATTAAAAAATTGTATTTTTTTTATAGGCGCTTGGGTAGCCTTGATTTTGACATTTATTAGGCTCCACTAGTACCTAGGCAGTGATAAGGATCTATTAACTACCAAAGAATAAATAACTTTGTGGATAGCTAGGTAGTGGTTACGTTCCATGAATTACTAGGAAGATGTTAGGCTTTAGGGCTTTGTATCCACCTTTTAGTATTTATAGTTTCCCAAGTATATTTTGGGCTCCATAACTACATTGGTAGCATGTGGATATTTGTTTCCATAAATCATTCATTTCTAAGAATTTTTGTGGGCATCCATGGATTGTGAAAATATTTTGGGCCACCACGAATCCCAATAGTTCCCTTACTAGTCTCTAAATTGCTTGAAAATACAATGTGATCAACTTACTAGTTATCCTCCTTGGTAAATTTAGTTAGCTTAGATCATAGTTCTTATTGGAAGGATCACCACCTTACCTCTTTCACAATTATTCAATATTTACTTGAATTTAAACTTCACCTTAAATTTTTCAAAGTTACCTTAACCTATCAAAAAAACATTGGAAGTGACCATCTTGAATGGCCACGATGATAAGACTAATTGAATTGACCCTATTTTCAATTGGGTCGATATCCATAGAGTCCAATAATTACCTAAGTAGCCATAGACCCTAAAAACTACTTGGGAAGCTACCACTTGAATATATAAAAGTGTAAATATTCATCTTCATACTATTTTGTGGGTGTCTAAATAGATGTCAAACTCTATGACTACCAAAATGTCTGTTAGACTCTACAACTACCCAAGCAACTCTCAGCATATGAAAATTTCAAATATTAGCAAACTTACACTTCTTACAACAAGCTCAGGTAAATATTATCCCTATATGAAAGACTCTCCCTAATAATAAATTTATCATAGTTATGACTCTATTTTTCAAATTTATGTGACATCTAAATAATATTTAAGACTCAACAATTTAGGACTCCGTTCTCAATCAAAGAACTTAATGAAATGATTGATAAGAATGATAGATATTCCCTTAAGATTTTTTTTTTAACGTTTTTCTACTATATGTCATACCTAACACTATTTTTTTAATAAACTCATAGTTTTATTTTAATTTCCACTTAAATGCAGTAGGATATTTGATTTTTTATTTTCTAGTTTATAAATAAGAAAATTTTACTAAGATTTGTGGAAATAGATGTTGGACTCACTCAATTATTTGTAAAATAAGAAAAAAGCTTGAAGATAGAGCTATATTAAAGATTAGTATAATAATCCATGGAAAAAATGAAAACATCATCTAATATAATTAAATTAAAATTAAAATATTCTTACATGTACACAAGCTCTAGAAATCATTATTATATGTTATTTAAGCCAGTATTAACTTCATTACTAACTTTTCTGCAATGAATGATGTGATCAATAACTTGAGATCCATTAGGATATAATATGGATAATGATATGAGTTGTATATTATAAATCTTTGAACATTATATATTATGATATTATAAATCTTTGAATGATGTTATATGACAAAGCTTTGTACATCATTAACTTATATGATGACAATTATGATATAATTTGAGTGATGTTATAAAAATGGGTAATAGTCAATTGTATATGAACTAATATATTAATTTATTTCCTATAAAGAACACTTCTACTTATTTGAACAATGTTCATATTTAGGTCTATTAAATAATTAATTGATTTTGATATGGATATATGTGATTTTTTAGGTATCTATGTCAACTATGAATAAATTGAAATGTATCGTTATGATATGGTTCCCAAAATGAGTTCTAATCCACCTTAAATCATTAATAATCTTTGAAATGGGTGATATACTTGATAAATTTAGAAGTCATTGTTACCTAAATTTATAATATTTTTAAATGATTAGAATTATAATATATTTAGTCATAGAAACTATGTTAATGAAATAAATTTCAAATAGTAATATATATAATCCAATCAAAAAGCTTCAAATATATATTATGATCTATGAATATGGTGAAATATTATTCCAACTCTTGTTTCAACTTTTTGACTTGTTTTTTTATGATAATAATATGCCAATATCATATGAAAATATAATTTGTATCTAATATAGAAGCAATGAGTGCGATGAATATGAAAGTTTATTATTGTACACCTAAATTTTTGGGAAAATAATGTAATGGATAATATCTATGAATAACACTTATATCATTGCCAAATATTTCATATATATCTAGCTTTGATAATTATCACTTTCTTATTAATGTCCATAACATCAACAACATATTAATGAATTTAGTGAACTTCAAATAAAACTTCAAATATGGTTTGTTATAAGAGGATATTAGTATAATTTGAGATCTATTGATACATGCACTAGGATATTCAAGGGTGGATTAGTTTTTCAAGACCTAGTCGAAGTGTATATAATTGTCTTTGTCATCACTTTATTTATACACACACACACACACACACACACACACACACACACACACACTCACACTCTTACTTGTTATCTTCATATTCTTTAATATTTTATTTTATTTTATGTATTTTCCATTTGTGTTAAGGGTGATGTTATTATTGATAATAATATACCAGAAGTAAAAATATGAAAATTAAATTTCTAATACAAAAGGATAAATTTAATAGGATGATGGCATGGATTCTTGGAATAATTTGTTATATTTTTAATCATTAATTTTATTATTGTCTCTATAAATAATACCAATATTCCTTCCCTAATAAAATAATAAATTTAATATAAGACTTGATAAGTCACACTTTTATAGATTATAGCACCATAATCCATCTATTTTTATATTAATTTATTATTTTGAAGGTGGGTGGGAATGTGTGTGTCTTTGAATATATTATATATGAAACATGATCCATTTTTTCATGTGGCTAATGTAACTTTCCCTATGCTCATACACGTGTTAAAAATAAAACTTAGTCTCTAAATATACAAGACTCTAATAAGGTAAAATTTTGAAGGTCATTATACAACTTAAATGTTCACATCATATTACTAAACAATATAATGTTTAATGTAAAATATACAATGTCGCTACATAACGCATTAAAAAATATTATTTTGAAATTATATGTTAAAAAATATATCTATGATAGTTAAGTTAATATAGACCTTGGTGATTAAAAAATTAATTTCTGAATAGTGAAGTATAGAAAAAATAAAAAATAAATGGTAAATAGACCACTTTTATCTTTTAAAGGGAGTTATGAAACTATATAATAGATTCATATAAATATTAAGAATTAAAACATACACACCCATATATAATAATAATTATAACTGTTGGTAAAAAAATTATTTAATACTTGGAAAATATTATAAATACCTTGTGTATGGCTTAAATAAGAGTGATTACCATTCATGTTTGAGATGAGATCAATAAGAATGTCTGCCATATACAATTCAATGAAAAGATATAAAATTAAGATGAATCCATAAGTTTATAATATAAATATATAAATGTGTGTGTGTGTGTGTGTGTGCGTGTTTTGGGTGGGTGGGTGGATTAGTTATCATAAATTAATGATTAAATGGTTGAGGGATAACAATATTTTCTTATCTTGGGCCTTTCCCTCTCTTTCTATATAACTTTTTGAAAAAAAGTTTCAGTTAGTTCTAAATACATATATTTAAAAAATTAATTGTAAAAATCTATAAATCATCATCCATTAATATCATATATCATAGCATTTTAAAATATTATCTTGCTACATGTGAGGGAGTTATACCATAAAATTTCTAATTTTGAGTAATTCATACCCTAAACTTTATAATTTTCAATAAGTCATACCATCAAATTTATAATTTTAAGGTTATGAATTAATCATATTCATGATAAAATTATGTTCAAAACATAGCATTTTATAGAGATTTCAATTATAAAATATATTATATATTAGAATTATATAAAATAAAAGGTTGATTTTTCATTGTTATTGAAAAATATTTGAATTATATTGATGAGTTATAATAATTAAATTATTTATAAATAATTAAATTGTTTTGAGGTAATTATATGTCCATGGTATTATTTAAGATGTCTATAATTAAAGAATTTTAATAGAATTTTATTAGTATGTATCACATATCTGAATTTAATCAATAATAATCATGTGTTTATATTTATATTATCCATTATAATTAATATATTATAATAAGTTATTTATTTTGGATTAAATATGAAATTACCTTTTAAATTGCATTTCTATATTAGGTAATATACAATAGTGAGTTGGTTTGATTTTTTTTAATTTCACGTTTAATCTAAAATGACCATAGACATATAAAAAAATAGTAATTTAATTCGAAGTATTACTTTGTAATGTACAATAGTAATGTAATAAATCTGAAAGTGAAACAATATGTCTAATACAAAATAATCTATTTATAAATAACATAAAAGTTCAATTTAATTATCTATTAGACATTACCTAATATGCATTAAACCATAAGCCATCCATTTTATAGAGCCACTTATTCTTTAGTTTAAATATGTATGTGTGTGTGTCATAATATATTGTAAATGGAACATGACCCTTTTTTAGTTTAAATTTTAGAATAGGTTTTCTCACTTTCATTACTATTTATATATGACAATTTCATATAAATTTAAAAAAATGTATGTTAGGAGTACTAAGATCATAAAGAATATCTACGATATATGATTTAATAGGTTTTAATTAATCTCATCATACCAATAAGAATCATAATATAATTGAATGTGAATTATAATACATTACATGTCAGCATCCAAAAATTTTGATGATGAAAAATATATTTATAATGAGAAGCACAAATGCTCTAAAAATATCTAAACTACACAATTTTTTCCTCTATAGACTAAATTTTAGTATTTAATATTTAAATATTTTGAATAAAATATTGACATACCTATCAAATGATCATTTAACCATTAGTCTAAATAATAATATAAAATAATACTTTAAATATACATATAAATATAAACATACATATATATGTATGTATGTGTGTATATACACACTGTATAACTATATTCTTTGAATTTATTTTATATTCTTATATACATTTAAAGATTGTATGTGTGTGCACACTTATACTTTAAATGTATTATATATATATATATATATATATATATATATATATATATATATATATATATATATATATATATATATATATATATACACACACACACAGACACACACACACACACACATATACAAATATATATATATATATATATATACACACACATATATATATATATATACACACACACATACATATATATACACACAAACACAGATATATATATATATATATATAGTGTTTGTGTGTGTGTGTGTGGGGGAGAGAGAGAGAGAGAGAGAGAGAGAGAGAGAGAGAGAGAGAGAGAGAGAGAGAGAGAGAGAGAGAGAGAGAATATTCTCTCTATATAAAGAATTCATATATATATTATGTATATATACATGTGTGTTTCTTTAAAGTATTTTCTATATAAATACTTTTAAAGTATTCTTTATAGATATAATAATATACATGTTAACAATCATAAACTAATTATATATATATATATATATATATTTATATATATAAAGTATTGCTTTAAATGCATTCTTTAAATATCTAGATAATAACATATTATATATATAGAGTACTTTTTAAAATGTATTCTATCTATCTATCTATCTATTTATATATATAATTTTATTATATAGATATTAAAAAAATACAATTATATATAGAGAGATAGAATACTTTAAATATATTTTTTATATATAGATATACAATCTAATAAATTTAATGGAAAATTAATGATATAAGATATTTATATTGCATTAAGAAAGTACCAATGATTTAATAATGGAAATCAATGAAATAACAAACATAAGGATACATTCATCCACTAAGATGACTTACGCACAAAGCTTTGTATATTAAAATAATTTTTATATTAACTTTTGATTACAACCAATATAAAGTTTCTCCCCTTTGCTATGAATCAATTCAAAAAAATTAAGAAAAAAAATTCCTTTAAAAATGTATAAAACCTCTAAAATTATTTAATTTTAAGTCTTATCTTCCTTATTTTGCTTTTTAATTTAATCTAAATCTTTAACAAATTCAATCACTTCTCATTTGGACTGCTCCAACCTCTTTTGATAATCATCAAACTTTTTAAAGTTTCATTAAATCAATCCTCATTTGATCCATCTAAATTCATATAAATTATTTCACTTTCAACATGTTTATCAAACATCTGATATGAAACTTGTCAAACATTACTCATATCTTTTTCTAAATTATCCAAAATATTTTGATATTGGAATAACATTTTTATTGAATCTAAATCAAAATTTGATCCTAGAGTTGTCTCCATTTTAATTATTTGTTAAAATTAATCTACTATAACATGTGGTTGTCCAAGTATGGAAGAATTATTTTATTATTCTACAAAGCATTAAATATTTTCAATTACTTATTTTATATCATTACATGCATCAACTTCAATTCTTCATGATTCTTTGAAATTTGAAATACATTCTTCCATAATATGGATTTGGAATTTGGAAGCACTAATGAATTATGTCTACTCGCTCAACTCATTATCTTCATTAATTATTTCTACAACTAAGGTATCCAAATTTACTTCTAACAATTCCTACAATTTTGGTAATTAAAGTCTTAACCTCTCTGATTCTGTGTCATATTTATCTTTATCATATATTTCATGCTTAGTGTATGATTTAATCCTGTTGTACATTTTAATCATAATATCATTAACCATAGTTACTTATGCAATTAAATTTTTATATAAATCTTTTGCTACACTTCCCATGTAACTTATTTCTTCTACTATGTTCAATGTACATGTGTCATTCATTTCTTTTTTGTAGTGCTTGTTCTGAAGATTGAGTTATCTTAACCAAATTTTTTACAATAGTTGAAAGTTGATCAAATTTTTATTTGAGATGTTCTTTGGTTAACTTATCTTGATCAAGATTCTTGAAAATAATTTTCATTATTATATTTACATTTTATTTCACCCCCTCCTAAGTGGATTTATCATGATGCACTTTTGAAATTTTATAGTCTTAAGTAGTGATTTATTATTTGTACTTTTCAACTACAAGAACCAAAATTTTAGCATATATTTCCCCTCGATCATCCATCACAATCTAGGATATTTTTCTTATTTTATTTTTTGTGAGAGGGGAAAGTATGTTAATTGTACTAAAATGTATCTACTTGAGTTATTCAATTTTATTGATTTTCTTCACCAATTAATTCAAAAAATAGGTACTTCCATCCCTGAAGTTTGTTGAGGTGATTTTTTCACCATTTAGTTTTTAAAGGCAAATCCATTAACTAAAACTATAATAGCTTTGTTGGGAGAAAGAATAATTTCAAAATTTTTTTACTCTAGTAATCCCACATTGAATTCAAGGTTGGAATATGGAGGTGACCATGTTAAATTCTTAAGTTTACTAGGTGAATATTGAATATGTGTAGTGAAGGTAGAATAAGGAATGACTTTGACATCTCTGTTTTGCTTCATTAATCCCACTTTGACTTCAAGGTTGGAAGATAAAAGTGAGATGTTTTTATTAGGTTAAGGTGACTTAATAAGTTAAATACAAGGAATTTTTTTTTAAATTACAAGGAGAAGGAGGTGTATAAGAGTATAGGGAAGGACCCATAGCTAGGAACTATTGGGTGGTATTTATGACCAAGGTTTGGGAGTGAAAAACATGTGGTTGTGTTTGACTGAAGCAACTAGGAATTCCTAACTGACCTTTAATCCCATCAAAGTTCAAATTTAATTTCAATTTGGGGATGTGTCTCATAATATTCATGATATTTTCTTCCTTTTATTTTTCACTAGCTACACTTTTATTTTCACTTGCACTAGAAGATGAACTTGTAAGTGTTTTATTTGTTATTAGTAAATGATGTTAAACAAGAAATTTGCCAACAAATTTTTAAAGTGATAGAAATTTTGAATTTTTAACTTTAATTCCCTTCTTCTCAATTGAAGAGAGAGTGATATCTAGCACAACTTGAGTTTTACCCTCTAATGATGTTAATTCTACTCTACTCCTATTATCCGAAGGCAAGTGTTAAAGATAGATTGTATGCTTCTAATAGACATGATCTATATCATTTCCCATTCCTTGTGGAATATATATTATGTTAAATTTTATGACCTGATATAAAATCAATAATGAATAATATTGAAGTATGTATTCCTTTTTATCCTCATAATCCATCTATAAATCATTAAAATGCAAACGGTGTTAATGAAAATCCAAGAGTAACCTCAATCAAGCCTTGGATGTCATAAGAGGGTCTACCACGGATTGATCAAATGGGGAATCATGTCATTTATTCATCAATGCTATTTATTTTTACCAATGAATCACATGTATATCTTCCAATCTTGATAGGGAATTTTATGTCTACTTCATGCTTATTAGAAAAAAAAATTGATTTTCACACAATTAGTTAAGTAAATCCATCAATGCTAATTTTTCATCAACATTCCATGGAAAAAAAATAAGGATAATTCTCTATTAGGAATATCCTAACATTAATGCTCACATTATATTTGTTTTTAATATTATTATTAATATGAGTTGTCAACTCAATTAATAATAATATAGGTAGAATAATATATTATTATGTGAGTGAGTTGTAGTCACAACTCATGTAGCCATTATAGGTGTGTGAGAAAGAATAGGTTTGAGGGAGAGATATTAAGAGATATAAATTTGAGAGACTATTGGGATTGAGTGATATGCTTGACTCCTTGTTTGTAGGGGCTCATTGAGTTGTATATTTTTATCTATCTCTATTAAATGTATCTCGAATAAAATATATTTTAGAAATATAATATTTTCTATGTGATAATACTTTTTTAGTGTTTAGTTAGTTTAATCTAAACTAGAAATAATATTCGCAAAGACACATACCCAAATATATAGTAAAGTGGGGAGTTTAATAATCCATGATCCCTATCTTGCAATTTTTACTATTGTAGCAACATAATTTCTAATGTTGTATGGTTCTTCATCAAATATTTTGATGATGTAATATAATAATGCATCATTTACATAATGTAAATGATCTAAAATTGATTCAAATATAAGTTGAGGATATAATTCATATATCCATACCTAATTTATATGACTTGATGTGGACAATCATGAAAATATTCTTCTCCTAGTTGATGCATAAACCAAATATGAATTCATGTATAATTTATATGTTATATATACCTCACAGAACTACTCATGAATTAAATCATTGATTGCTTTATCCTAATTGATGTACTGATTATTTTTTAGGATTATATGGTTCTACCTATACATCCATCCGTGGAACTATTAAGAGTAAATTTTTGAGCTAATATATTCAAAAGTGTGATTATGTTGTTCATTTTCATTTTTAATTCAAAATGAGCCACATTTATTGGAAGCCTGGTAGAAGTATTCTTTTGATTTGTAAGTCATTATTTGTTGATCATTTAAAAGCATAAAAAATTCATTTTCCTCCAAGAAGTATTGGGCATATTTAGGAGTAATGTATACATAGGATTCATGGTTAGTAATCTTGAGCATTTATTAAATGTATTCTAAGTCAAGACAAATTAAAAATTCATTACTAAAATTCAAGACTTCTCTTTTCTTGATGTCATAATCTTGGAAAAAATTCAACAATAATTTTGGAAATTGAATGGATTTAGAAAATGTAAGACTCTCGAATAGCCCACTATCATGGATATTTTGAATATAGTATTTTTTGGTGATAAAATTCATTATATTAGAGAATTTAGCTAAGCTAATACATCCTAAGTCTATATCTGAGATGTTGTTTACATTAGACCATAAATATAATCAGGAGTGACCCTATGAAATTCATACTTCATGTCCACCTATTTACTATGAGATTTTAACATATGAATTCATATAATATAGAACATCAATCATTTGACACAAGGTTTGATGGAATCTAGAGGTTATTCTTCTACTTGGAATGTTTTTTTAGGAATATAAGATACTTTAGTTGTCATATTTTTGGGTTATATAATTAGGTACCAATATACTAATAGGATTTTATGTAGGTTTCAAATTGATATATATGTATGAATAGGTATCGTAATCCAATTTATGTTTGAGAAGGTATTAGGTTATAAAATATGTTTGAGAAGGCATGAAACTCTAGTAGATTTTTGAGCAAGTGTTAGAATCTATTAGTTGTATAATTGGGATTCAAATTTTGATAGTTGTTTAAGGAGGTTGAGGATGAGGGTTAAAATTTTTGAGAGAATTTATCAAGGATGAGATTTTTAGGTAAGGATAAAAATTTCATTTGAGGAAGTCTAGGTTTTGAAGGTAGGAGAAAGTTTTTTGAAGATTCACAACCTTGTGACAAACTAAATGTGAGGTCAAGATTTTCAAAACATGATTTAATTTTAACTAAATTAAATTTAAATATGAATATATAAAATAGGCCATGAATTACCTATAGGACTAAATAAAATATTAAATGAAACTAGCACATTAATGTAATGCCAAAATAATCTATATAAGATATACATAGAGAAAAAATGATAAAAAATTACAAGTGAGGGTTTAAGGGTTACAAGGCATGATAAAAATTGTTGATGATTCATGGCCCTATGAAAACCAAAAATTATTTAGGATGTTTGGCCTTGTGACAAAGAATAACTTTTAAGGATGCAAGACCCTAGAAAAGACTACAAATGAGGATGATGATTTCAATATATGAGAAAAATTTCAAGCCAGGAAGAGGTTTTCAAGGCAAGAGATAAAATGTGTAGGATGAACATGAGAAAATGAGATTTCAAAGATGCACATGATAACATGAATTGAATGCAAAGATTCACATGCATACATGAACTTGTGAGGATGCACATGTGAAAAATAATGACTAAATTATAGTGATAATAGAGAGACACAAATAAATAATATGGTTAAATTTCAAAGTCAAATACATTCAATAGGTCATTTTGGATGAATTTCATAATTTCTTAGATCAGGGTTTAGGTGGTGTTTTAGCATTATTCAGGTTAGAAGGATAGAATTATCATATCAATGGTTCTAAATTCTACCTAAATAATCTTTGGGTTCCTATCAATGCATAATCAGTCTTCATGTTTTGAGGACTACTTATGTGGTCCTAAAATTCTAAGTAATACTTGGGAAGTATTAAGATTTTGATGAATAATTAGGAATTCCTAAAAAAATTAATTAAATTTTGAAGGGAAATGTTGAATTATGAATTGAACTAACTTTTTAATTAACTTTGAATTATGATCTGACCTAACTTTTGAAGGGTGATACTAAATTATGGACTAACCTAAATTTTTTCCTAACTTTCAATTATGATCTAACATAACTTTTGATTGAAGGTAATGTTAAATTATAAACTAACCTAACTCTAGACCTAAAATTTGAAGGGCAATTTTGAATGTTTAATTATGAATTAACCTAGCTCTTGAAGTGTATTATTTAAGTATGTAAGGTTGGATGGTTGGATATCAAATTTACCTTAGGCTCACCAAATCCTTCTTTTGATCCTCATATTCAAAAGGTAAAAGAATGCATATATACTTAGTTGAGACATAGATTACATTTAAATTAGTTTACATATTTGTTTTCATCTAAAATTGAATCTCTTTATTTTTTTTAATTTATTCTAAGTGATCTAATATGGTTTAAATTTATATTTTTAATTTTATCTCATGCTATTTATTTTTTATTGTAGCATCAATGTATCTTGCATTTGGAGAGGATGATTAGGTGGATTTGTTTTAAAAATGCATGAAATTTATTGATGTAAAAATTTACCCAAGTATGAAGACACTACATTATAGAGACATGGGAAGAGGATTTGTTTTTGTCATTGTTAATAAGATATTGAATGGAAAATTAAAATTGCATTTTTTAATTGATGAGTTTAAAACTATGGCATGTGCTGAGAGTAAATAATACTACATTGTGTGGTAATAGATGGAGTTATCAAAGAACATAGATTCTTCAACTTTACCAATTCACATTGATCACATATATAATAGTGACTCAGAGGGTTATTGTGTTATAATGGAACATGAGGGAGATTGTAGTGATGACATAGAAAGTAACATTATCAGAGGAACTAAATATATAATTCATTTTGGTGTAGATAATATGATTATCAAATACAAGCATTATTCTAGAAATGAAAATATAACACAAGCATTTATAACTCATGTTTTATAAGATTATAAAATTTATAAAGAGATATTGGAATCCCTGAATTTTTGTGTAATGATGTTAAATGTGGTAAATTTATACTATGAATGACCAAACATGATACAACCCAAGAAATTAATAACTTAAACAATTAAAAAATTGGTTTTCTATGAAAAATAAGCACCCTAATGGTTAAATGGAAAGATCTATCAAATGTTTCTTATCTTTTAAAGAGTGGTAAATAAAATTTGAATATCTAGGGTGTTCATGTCAAATTGATCCATTTATTCTCATATGAGAGAAAATATGTTATAGAGGGAATACTTATAAATGTATTTGAAGGAGATATGGTACAACTAAAATGATTGGATGGAAATACCTTGGGTGTGCATATCGATAGAGTCTTTAACCCTCCTTTCAAAGGATTTTCCCTATCTAAAGGATATCTCATACAATGGTCAAATTGGAAATTGGTGAACATAGACTATTCTCACATAGATGTCAAATTAAAATAAGTACCAAAATAGGTTGAGGTAAATATGTTTGATGCATTAAAAAAGTGACAATCCTAGATGGTATATCTATTGTCATTTAATTCTAGTCATTATAATCACTCCAAAAAAGTGATGAAAAGAACATACAGTTCTCAAAAATGTCAAAAATTGAATGTCGCTCTACCTGATTCTCCATATCAAAATGTTGATGAGGATATAAAATTTTAAATATTTTTTGATGAAGTTTAAAATTTGTAATATCATTTCTTCAAATTAATTTGGTTCTTATCTTTTATAGAGTGGTGAATAAAATTTGAATATCCGGGGTGTTCATGTCAAATTGATCTATTTATTCTCATATGAGAGAAAATATGTTATAGAGGGAAACCTATAAATGTATTTGAAGGAGATATGGTACAACCAAAATGATTGGATGGAAATACCTTGGGTGTGCATATTGATAGAGTCTTTAACCCTCCTTGCAAAGGATTTTCCCTGTCTAAAGGATATCTCATACAATGGTCAAATTGGAAATTGGTGAACATAGACTATTCTCACATAGATGTCAAATTAAAATAAGTACCTACATAGGTTGAGGTAAATATGTTTGATGCATTGTAAAATTGGAAATCCTAGATGGTATATCTATTGTCATTGAATTCTAGTCATTATAATCACTCCAAAAAAGTGATCACAAGAACATACAATGCTCAAAAATGTCAAAAATTGAATGTCGCTCTACCTAATTCTCCATATCAAAAAGTTGATGAGGACATAAAATGTTAAATATTTTTTGATGAAGTTTAAAATTTGTAATATCATTTCTTCAAATTAAACTGGTTCTTAGCTTTTATAGAGTGGTGAATAAAATTTCAATATCCGGGGTGTTCATGTCAAATTGATCCATTTATTCTCATATGAGACATAATATGTTATAGAGGGAATACTTATAAATGTATTTGAAGGAGATATGGTACAAACAAAATTATTATATGGAAATACCTTGGGTGTGCATATAGATAGAGTCTTTAACCCTCCTTGCAAAGGATTTTCCCTATCTAAAGGATATCTCATACAATGGTCAAATTGCAAATTGGTGAACATAGACTATTCTCACATAGATGTCAAATTAAAATAAGTACCAAAATAGGTTGAGGTAAATATGTTTGATGCATTAGAAAAGTGACAATCCTAGATGGTATATCTATTGTCATTTAATTCTAGTCATTATAATCACTCCAAAAAAGTGATCAAAAGAACATACAATTCTCAAAAATGTCAAAAATTGAATGTCACTCTACCTAATTCTCCATATCAAAATGTTGATGAGGATATAATATGTTAAATATTTTTTGATGAAGTTTAAAAATTTTAATATCATTTCTTCAAATTAAACTCTCTGAAACAAATCCCAATGCTTCAGTCAAAGTTCTATGGCATAAAATTAGAGCCCTAAATGACAAGGCGAGAAAAGAATTTGCATGCTATATGCATTAACAACAAATGTCATGTTTAATATGGGCGAGGAATATATGGAGGTACATAAAATTAAATTTGATGGGATTTATGTCTATCATAATGTGTAGCACAAATCTTTTTGGTACCCAAGGATCACCTTCTACATTCATAAATGTGATTGGATAAATGGTGATGGGTGTTTAGTAAATGGTAAGACTATGATAGAGAAATATAAGTCAAATATTTTTGCATCAATTTATTGCATATCAAAAATTATTAAGATAAATTTGTATATTTATACACATTAAAATCATTTTATAGGATAGGGTGTAATAAAAGCTATTCAAATACTACTTCATGCATTATAAACCCCTAATTTAATATGAAATAAGTGTAATGAGGAGGTCAATATTTTTAACCCTTCTCCTATGTCATAACCAAAATTAATCACGATAATGAACAAAAAGTTTCAACATGTTTCAATTGAAATATATATATATATATATATATATATATATATATATATATATA
This sequence comes from Torreya grandis, assembly GCA_037957365.1. Taxonomy (NCBI): domain Eukaryota; kingdom Viridiplantae; phylum Streptophyta; class Pinopsida; order Cupressales; family Taxaceae; genus Torreya; species Torreya grandis. Next base: position 73,865 of record JARHVA010008002.1, on the reverse strand, counting down.
TATATATATATATATCTCTTCTCTAACTAGGATGAGTGCACAAATCTATTAAAAAGATGCATAGTCACTACATACCCAGAAGCACTCTCAAAACTTGAATAGGAATAAAAATGGCTTAATGAATACATTTAAAGTTGCCATGCACATAAATATTCATAAATATTGTAATCAAAAGAACAATTTCAAGGATTCTTAAGCATTTTTCATTGTAAAATGGATAAAATTAAAACCTACATACCAAGGATGGGTAAGAAAGCTAAGTCAATAAGTAATTTTATGAACCTCCCTATTACATTGATTGGTATGCTCACACATGGACACAAGAATATGGGTTGTGGCCACTTTAACCTATCATTTATTCAACATGGAAAAAATTATGTAGGAACATCATTATATTTCTGTCTCTAGAAGCTCCAAAAAAAATCATTGATAAATATAGGTATTTATTGTATCATAGTAGTGGATCATCAAAACATTCACTACATGGTTCACTTTTTAAAAATGAAGAGCATGAAAAACTCAAAGGGTATAAATATAATTTTTTCCATTTTGAAGCAATTATTATTGTTACTAAAAATAATTCATTCAAAAAATAGCCACCAATCCTCTACTTAAAAAAAGATAATACGTTGAATGACAACAAAAATTATACTTTAGTTACATTTAAATCCATGTTGATAGTTGTGTATGTAAGCTTCCTTCTAGTGAAACACACTCATGATAATATAGATGGGAATTTTGGTAGATTAGTAGAATCATTATATAATTTAGACACATTTTCTTTGTTGCATAAAATGTACACCTACAAAACATGGCAATAAGGATTAAGTACATGCATTCCTTACCTTATTGAGGAAATGTATGATTTCAAATATTTTATGGAGGTACACTTATTGGATGGAAACCATAATATAGTGGATATTGGAAAACCTAAGATGTTAAGGTTCCATGTCATTGAGGGCATACCAATTATGAAATTGAAATAAATAATAAAAGATATGCAATGGTCTCATACAATCCTAATCCAACATACAAAATATAATGATGTGTCAGACTTGCTGGAATTGTAACCTCCTCTAGAATATTTTAGATAACTCAAAGAGATGAAACATCTGAAGAAGGGACAAAAATGATATATTGAACATTAGGTGAAATCAAAATGGGTGGAGATACATAATATTGAAGTTTCAAGCTAACATATTGGAAAATTTTCTTATGTGCTTTGAATAGACCATTTTTAAATTGTAGTAGGATCTAATATGTTTGGTTTTGGCCACAAATAGTCCAAAACAAAGACATATACGACTAAATGTTAGAGCTATAAATTTTGATAGGGAAGATTAGATTAATCAGAATATCCTAAGTAAAAATGATATTTATGTTGCAGCCATTTGTGAAATACTTAAATAAGCATTCAATAGATTGATATATGTGTATTTGGAATAGATGTTTTTAGTACAACCAACAAATTAAAATGACATGATACATATGGAAAGGGTATATGGGGATATTTACCTTAAGCCATAAGGTGTGAATATGGCTAAAAAGGTCGGGATTTGAAATTATAAACCTAGAAGGAGAGAATATGGTGAAACATTATCTCATTATTATTTAAATCCAAATAAAACATGAATCAAATAAAATGAAATTAAACAAGATATTGATGTGAACAATATCATCTAGGCATGGACACCGAATAAAACATGGAAAGGAAAACAAATCAAGATAAATTATAAATAACATGAGGCCATTAAATTATACCTTGAAGTTCTTGAATAGTTTAATGAATGTTAAGTTACTTGGTGAAACAATTTAATATCATAAATTAATAGGCTCTATCATCTTGAAATGATATGTGCATTTATTGCAAAGAATGTTCCAATAATACTTTAAAATTAAGGTATTATTAGTTAATATGAAAATAAGATTAATATTTATTTCATTAAATTATTTTTCATTAATACATTTGATATTATTTTCATTATCTCAAATTCATGGAGTCTCACAAAACTTAAGTGAATTTATTTTACTAAATGTCCAATGAACTAGATTCGATACAGTTTGAACCTTAATTTGACTGAACTTGTATGTTCCAATTCAAATGATTTTTTAATATTTTATAACTGTCTTATTTTTGAAAATAAGGTACATGGGAAAGGGGGAAAGGTCAAACATGTAAACCCTAATTTTTTAATACAACATGCATGTACATCCCATGATTGTTTTATTTTTCACATACATTTAAGACAAATAGGATGAAATATGGTTTTTTTTAACATTATTTTGATTTTTTTTCTTAACCATAAATACTTTTTAAAATATAAAAGGAGAAAAATTATAGGCCTAGAACATGGCATATTGATTTCTTCCTTCTAGACTTAATATTTCTATAATTTTTTCTTCTCAATGTACATGATATATGAACCTACAAAACAAAACAAAAAAAAAACACAAAACAAATATTACATATTTTGATAGATCTACACTAAAACTATGATGCCTCCAATCATCCTCCCATCCTTGTTCTTGTTGAAAATGACCCTAAAAAACATAGGTTGACATTTATGTGATTCATCCTTATGGTTTAGGAAAAATGTTAAGGTTTTCCAAATTAGTTTGTGACATAATGTAATATAAGGGTGGAGATTTTTTATTCCACTTTTAAATAGAAAAGTGTTTTAAAACTAATTTACTTATATTCAAGTATTTTTAATTTCACTTAAACTTTTTTAAGTTGTGCATATTTTTTTACATATTGAGTTACTTTTATAAATGGGGGTGTCACTATGACAACTATTAGGTATTACCAGGACAACTATGGGGCATTATTTGATTTAATAATAGAAACATTAGAATATGATATCATAATATGTAGAACTAATAATAGAGATATCAGAATCCTATATCACACTAGTTCAAAACCAATAATAGAAATATTGTAATCTAATATCACAATAGTTAAAAATAATTAATGTAAATACTTTTATCCAATTTCATCAATTACAATACTAAAAAAGGCAATACTATAATTTCAGATTTAGGGACATATATCTAAATTTTAAAAAATGATGTTTTTATTAGTAGTAATTTATTTTCAAGTATAGGCACACTCTACATTTATTTATTCCTTCTCAAAGACTTACATCACATCCTATAACAAAATAATACCTAATATATTGTTTATGTCATTACATCTCATACTTAGGGATGAACATGTGCAAGACCTTAATCAAATTTTCCATTAATTTCACTTGAATGATTAAAGATGTTGTTCTGTCATATAAGTTTCATATTGTAACACCTTTATGGTTACCAAACTTAATTAATTATTCCCTTCACCTTTTTCATTACATTTTGATTGTGAAAAACTAGGTTAAGAGAATTGAATAAAAATTTCATATCGTTATATACATCAACTCTTCAATGCATAAGTATAGATAGGCATGGTATACAATTTCAAAGTGTTATAATACGTTACAAAACCTATCAACTTTCACAATATTGAATTAGGGTAGGAAGACATGAATGATGTCCAAATATAGTGAGTGTCAATCTTACCATAGACATGAATGATATAGTCAACATTCCTATTTATATGGAATCAAAAATTCAAATTTAATTCAAATTCAGTTATAGGCCTACATAGTCAAGATTTGCATTTAGAAATGAAAAAATAATATCAAGTGTGATTATTAATACATATTTGTGACTTTTACTTTTGCATTTTTAATGTTTTCATCTGTTAGGAGAGAGATTACATTATTTTTTTGCATTTCTAAATGATATATCTTTCTTGTGTAATTATTTTAACTTGTTGTACTTAAATAATTTACCCTTGTTCACATTTTTATAAAACATAGTAATATTATCATAAGATCATAAAATATTCCAATTTAAAAACCTTTTATCTTCATATATATTTAGTTAGGTTTTAATTTTAAAAACCTCACTCACACAATCTTATACTTACAAGAATCAAATGTCTTGCCTACCATAAATTTATCAATGTTTGGAAAGTTGATTTTCTAAAAACCAATAGTGGTAACCCTCAATGCTTCTCTAAATAAAATAACACTCACACCCTGAATGGAGTGCATTATAAAATTGAAATAATTACTTTTTATAGTAACTGATATCAAGTGATGGGATATCCATACTTTCATTACAAATAATATGTTACAAACTATTAAATTAATTTCTCTACTTAATACATGAATTGAATATTTTGAGAAACAAACATATTACTATATTTAAAATATAAACAATATGAATCCTTGTATTTAAACAATTTATGAACATTTTTAAAAAATTACTATATTTAAAATATAAATAATATGAATCCTTACATTTAAAAAATTTATTGATATTTAAACATATTATAACTTTAGTTGTTAGTTTTTAATCTATTATAAAAATAATGACCGAATTATTGTTTTCTTGTATTAAGAATATTACTAAGTGTATTGAGAATAGTTTTGTAAATCTATTTATGCTTGTCAATAACTCCATCATTACCTCTTATTTATAGATTACAAAATTTAAATGCTAAAAAAAAAAGCTAATAAGTAGAAAGAAAAATTTAGAAATGAAATATTATTTGAAAAAATTCTCCTTAGAATATTAATGGTTGAATCAATAACCACTCCAAGAGAAGTGACATTATTATTTTCTAGTTGAAATTATTTGTTTAATTTTTTAATTTCAAACATCAAATTAACAATCATATGAAATGAATATTAAACATAAAATATACTTGTCTTTTATACCATGATTATTTATTCACATTTGTGTACAAGCTCAATATTGTAAGCATCATTGCTATAAACCTTTCAATAAATTTTGAGCCTTAATATAATTAAACTTATCTAGTCCATTTCAAATGATTTTTTAATATTTTATTATTGTATATTTTTTGAAAACAAGGTAGAAGGGAAAGGAGGAAAATGATAAATTGGGAAACCCTAGTTTTGTATAAAACAAGTTAAATAGTTTTGAGCCATCGATCAACATGCATGTATGCCATGTGACTATTTTATTTTTAATGATCATTGGATATAAATAGGATGAAATATGGTTTTTTTAAAAATGTTTGTATTTTTTTTAACCTCAAATACTTTTAAAAATATAAAAGGAAAATAATTACAAGCATAAAACAGGGCATATGGATTTATTATTGATGGACTTAATATTGCTATAATTATTTTCTTCTCACTGTACATGGTGTTTGAGCATACCAAAAAAATTAAAAAAAACCATACATACTTTGAAAATAGATCAACACGAAATCTATGATGCCTCCAATCATCCTCCCACCCTTGTTCTTGATGTAAATGAGCCTACAAACCACTGGTTGAAGTTTTTGTGATTCATCCTTATATAATAGGTCAAAATTTAGGGTTTTACTAATTAAGTTATGACATATTATAATATAAGGGTGGATATTTATTGATCCACTTTTAGAGGTAGAAGTGTTTTAAAACTAAGTTACTTATACTAAAGTGTTGTTAATTTGGTTTAAACTTCATTAAGTTGTGCACCTTATGTTTTATGTTAGTTTTCTAAATGAGGGTGTCACTATGACAACTATTAGATAGTACTAGGACATCTATGAGAAATGATGTGATCCAATAATAAAAACATTAAAATCTAATATCATAATAATTAGAACCAATAATATAGATATGAAAATCTAATATCACACTAGTTCAAAATCCATAATAACAATATTAGAATCCAATATCACACTAGCTAAAAATCAATAATTTAAATATTAGAATCAAATTTCATCAATTAAAAAACCATAAATGATAATACTATAATTCCAAATTTAGGGGCATATGTCCAAATTTTTAAAAATGACGGTTCTATTAGTAGTAATTTATTTTCAAGTTTGGGTACACTCTACATTTATTTATTACTTTTCAAATACTTGCATCACATCCTATACCAAAATAATGCCTAATATACTATGAATGTAGTTACATATTATACTTAGGTAAGAGAATATTGAAGACCTTACTCAAATTTTCCATTACCATTATATTTGAATGATTAAAGATGTGGTTTTGTCATATAAGATATATAAAATTGTAACACCTTTATGGTTTCTAAACTCAACTAATTCTTCCCTTCATCTTTTTCATTATGTTTTTATTTTTAAAAACAAGGTAAAAACAATTGAATAAAATATTCATATCATTATATCCATCATCTCTTCAAAACACAAGTATAGATAGGCATGACATCTAGTTTCAAAGTGTTAAAGTAAGTTACAAAATCTAGAAAGTTTCACAATAATGAATTAGGGTAGGAGGACATGAATGATGGCCAAATCTAGCAAGTGGTGATCCTATCATATACATGAATGATATATGAATCATTCTTATTTGTATGGAATCAAAACTTCAAATTTAATTCACAACTAGCTACATGCATGCATTGTCAAGATTTGCATTTAGAGATTAAAAAATGAATATCAAGTGTGACTATTCTTTCACATTTCTAACTTTTTATTTTGTATTTTTTATGTTTGCATCCATTAGTAGAGAAATGATTTTTTTTTGGAATTTATAAATGGTAGATCTTCCTTATGCAGTTATATTAACTTATTGCACTTAAATAATTTACTCTAGTTCATTTTTTTATAAAACATAGTAATATTCACATAAGAGAATAAAATACTCAAATTTAAAACATGTAAATTTCATATATCTTTAGTCTGGTTTTGCTTTAAATATACACATTGATATAATGTTATACTTATAAGAATCATAATACTTCCCTAACATAAATTTATTAATGTTTGAAAAGTTTCTTTTCCAAACAAATAAATAATAGAAACCATCAATACTTATCTAACCAGAATAGCCCTCACAACCTGAATGAAGTGTATTATTAAATTGATGTAAATCTTTTTTACATTAATTATTTTAAAATGATAGAGTGTCCATCCTTTCATCACAAATAATATATTATAAATTATTAAATTAATTTCTCTAATTAATATATCGCGTGAATATTTTGAGAAACTAAAAAACATTAATATATCAAAATTATAAATACTTTGAAACCTTAAATTTAAAAAATTTATTAATCTTTAAACATATTATAAATTTATATTTTTAGTTTTTAATTGATTATAAATACAATGACTAAATTGTTATTTTTATATATTAAAAATATTACTATGTGTATTTGAAATAGTTTTTATAAATAAATTTATGTTTTTAGATAAATCCATCATTATCTCTTATTTATAGATGATGAAATTGAAATGCCTTAACAAATAAACAGTAAAATTTAAAAATAAAATATCATTTGAAAACATTCTATTAAAAATCTTAATAATTGAATCAATACCCACTCAAAAAAAAAGACAGTATTGTTCTCTAATTAAAATTATGTATTTAATGTTTTAAATTCACACATATTAACAATCATCTATGATACATATTAAACATAAATTATACTTATCTTCTTATACCATGATTATTTGAGAAGCATATGATGAAATTATTGCCTCATTGTGAGTAGAACACAATTTAAATTAAAACAGAAATAAAAAACAAAAAACTTATTATGTTTGGCAAACCTTTCCCTAATAAGGTCATAAATCCATTGTTTGGCACACCTTTTTCTAATGAGGTTATAGATCCATTTTAATTTTGTGCCATAGCAAAGGAAGCATTTATAGCAATAGCTATCAATAATTTATTTAGAAGTTTTCAGTATCATTAACGTTAACATCTTGATGTTATTTTTCAAAACATATTTCTCGTATTCTTCACATCTTTTAGTGTGGTTTTTTCTTTTTGAAAAAAATATTTATTTTTACATATATATTATTAAGTTTTAAATTTATATTTCATGAATATTAAAGATATTTATAATAAAATATTGATTTTTATTATAGAGTATAATATTGTTTCACAACTAAATGAATAAGTTATTCTAAATTACTAGAGACCAAAGCACATGGTTTAATTGAATAGAAAATTGATGCAACTTGTCTTTTATAGATTTTATTTTATTTTTATACTGATGAGTGTACAATTCTCTATATTTTGACCTAATGATGCTTACCTCCCTTCAATTCAAGGGTGTAGAAACAAAATAGGCATATAAAAAATCTTGATTCTTTTATTTAATATATTTTGGATTTGTATATAAATATTTATTTAATCTTTTGTAAGTAATTATTGTATTATATTATTTTATAAAAATTATCTTAATAATTTTTTATTATTTATTGATATATCATTTATTAAAATAATTTAATCTATAGCATATAAATATGATTTAATAAAATATTATTATATATAATTAGAACCTCATTTTAGAATTAGGTTGGTTGAACAAAAAAAAGTGGAGGAGAAGATTAGACTAATCTAAGAAAAAATAGAAAAAATCATTTTAAAAAGGGCTTGGAAGCATTGAGTCTGACCTTCTAGTCCTGTAGAAGGGATGGTGTAACAAGGACATAGCCTTTTGATGCTTCTATCTATTTTATTGAAAACTCGCATAATGTTTGCAATTTTTGTTTATGGCCAGTAAAATGTCACATTCAAACCTTTATTATTAAATTTTATTCTCCCTTATAAAAGTAAGGACTCATTTAAATATTCCTATTCCAGTCCATGCCATCCTTCTGCTCCCGTCCCCCCACCCCCCAAAAAATTTAAAATAAAAATAAAAAAAGAAATATAAAATATGAGGGAAACATAAATAACACTAATAATAATTTTAAAATATAAAAATAAACACAAATAAAATAATAAATTAAACTTTGATTATATTATTGTTGATAATTTTGACCACAAATTAAAATAAGTCAACCCTTTATATGGTCAAAATTGGTATAGGGGTCTACTAGGGTATTGTATGTGTCCCATGGCCTTAATAGGGTCAAAATTGTGCTCTAGCTTTGTCATATTTGTCTTAAATAGTCCTATGACATTTTAAGGCCACTTTTGGGGTCATTTATGGGGCTAGTATGGTTATCATAGGAGCAATAGTGTGTCAAGGAATTATTCAACATCCCATGTGTTAGTAGATGTCAGATAGCTTTTTTATTAACTAAAAATATGCAGGTGCAACATCAGAATAAGAAGATCAATGAAAAAGTGTCTATTTCATGTGGTTTTGAGAGTTGTATGGCTTGTGCAAGATTTGTGAACATGTGGAAGGATTCAATGTGACCCTTCAAGTCCCATCAACTCATTTCCACACTTGATCAAAATTGACTAGCTCAAAAATGTCATAAAACAATTCTATATGTCAAATGCTCTCCTTTACATGAAAAAATGGTCAACCAATTTTAGTATGGTGCAAACAACAAGAGGTGATTTGAATCAAATGATATTGAGCGATAAAAACACTCCTTGTGTACTTCAAACCCATGGAAATATTTATATGTTTGGTTACATTCCCTTTAGGAAACATTGCTAATAATGTTTTTTCCTTTCTCTGGCTTCTCGTTCCCATACCCTTCAAGTTTCCTCTCTGTTTAGATTGTTCCAAACAAAATAAGTATTGTAAATGATGTTAGAGAGTGTTAATACCTTTATCATGTGATCCTTTGAATTTTTTTCATTTGTGGTGTGAAGGAGATGGTATGAACATCTTAGTTTGCTATTTGAGGTCACCATTGGAGTTTTAGACCAGTGTTTCACCTATTATATAATCATTCTCATCTAAGTGGCTTTAGGACAAAGGAGGATATGATGTTTTCCACTCTCACATTTCATGTTGGTTAGTTTTATTTTTAAATTTTTGATCTCAAGATTGTGATATGTGAAGTAGAGAGACCAATACACACACACAGTCAACTTTCATACATTAGTCACCTATAGTCAGGTGAAAATGAGCCTTGCACAATCATGGTGGTAAGATAGGAGGAATTAAAGGTGTTGAATAGATTCCCAAGATGCAAACATTGAGTTTGAGTATCTCCAAAGTCTAGAAATTAGTTTTGAGAACCAATCTAACACTTACAGTCTTGTACCATATCTTCACCTATAGGTTTTATACATATCCACATATAGGAAGCTTCCATAGAGGCAAAAAGTATTTGAATAATAGGTATTTTAGCTCTTTTGAAACCTCATCAAGGTTTAATAACATGGATGGTACCATTGTGTTAATATTGAAGTATTAAGGTGGAAAATAGACAAAACCTTGTTCTCAATTTGAACAAGTTGCATTTGAGAAATGTTACCTTAATCACTCTAAAATAAGTCTTGCTCATAATTTTGGTCATCTCATGGAGAAGTGTTTTGAGGTTTGGGCAGCTCTAGTTGTTTCCATCATGAAGACCAAGCATAGGGGCAATGCCTTGACAAAGGAATTGACTATTTGGTTATAAGGAAGATTATGTAAATAAGTATCTAACTCAAGACAAGTCTAACTATAATTTTTTAGTGCAATCTATAGTGTTATGAAGCTTAAATAGTCTTATGATGCAAACCGACATAATGAAAATATAACCTGTAGACCAAGTGACCTCATATGATGATAAATGGCACTAGTGGAACAAATAAAAATTAATGTAATTGATACATAAGATTTTGACACATTTTAGAACATAAAGGGGCCCCTTTTCTTCTCAAAATGCTACCTGCAGTTTAACTGTAGTCTGATAATGCATGAGAAAAGGTAGTTTAGATGTTCATTAGGCCCTAGGCATGATATGAATGTGTTTGACTATGAAATGAGATCAGAGGCTCCAAGAAGAGCCTAGGTAATGAAAATCCATGTTCCAACATGAAAATACACCTAAAAGTATTCAATCTCCACCCAAAATAGGCATCTATAGTCTGACTGTAGACTAGGCCTAGTCAAAGAGAGGTAGATTAAGAAAGTTGATAGAAGGGTAGGATTGAAAAATCATGATAAAACCCATATCACAATGGTGAGGACACATTTCACAAGTCTTATCAAATATCAATATCCTAGTCCTACCATCACAACCTCATATTCTTAGGCCTAAGAAAGATTTTATACACAAGTCATGAGACCTAGAAGTTTGCCTCAAAGATTTGGAGTGATGATGATTTTATTGAGGTTGCCAACCTATGAATTTTTTTAAATAATAACTACATAAACTAGTCTCACCTATCATATTATTATTTTAGTTGAGACACAAGGGGAAGTGCCATATGTTCTATCACAGATAGAGGATACTCCCAAATAGTCAAGTTTACAGGCTTATTGAATAAAAGGTAAGGGTATGAGATGTAAAGCATTAGAATAATTTAAAGTGATGTGGAATGTTTTCTAGGACATGAAAAAATGTATACGATACTTTGAAGTCAAAGTGAATGCTCATTGGTGGCCTAAGTATATAAGAACACAGTCAGGCTTATTAGGCCTACACCATGCCTAAATCCCTACGAGAGTATTAATCCACTTCTAAGGCAAGATTAAACTTTAAATACATTTAATAACCTTTAGGAGAAGGTATGAGAATCTTTGGATCCTTGGGCCTGCAAAGGGAATCGTAGAAGTGTCATTTTTGTCTTAAAAACACCTCAGGGGTATCCAAACTACACTCTTAATCTCGAGAGACTAAATTCAAGCACTCACATATATATGGATTCATTTCATGATGACCCAAGGATTTTATTATGGTTGAATTATTTTGTACACTTAATGTTAGAGTATTTTTTTTCATAGATTGAACATCTAGTTTTTATGACTAAATGATAATAGTCTAAACATGCCAAAACCCTCCTAGACCTTTGTCAAAGACCCAATTGGAAAGAGATGGATGGGGATGAATTAAAAAGGTGTTATATGGCCTATAAATATTCTTGGACTTGTATAAATATCTCTTAGGCACCTTCCCATCACATTGGTTTATACCCTACTTGTACAGATAGGGTACAAAAAAGGGTTTTTTGGTAAGTTTTGATTATTTTGTAGATGCAGAAGAAGATGAATAGGTGAGATATATTTGAGGTGGTTAATTGAGACACATTATAACTCCCTAATTTTATTTATCATCATATTTTGTGTGGAAACACTTTTGATAACTCATTCACTTGAAGTAGTCTATGGTAGATAGTGAAAATGAAGAATGACTACCAAGTGAGAGGATGATAAGACTAATTTGGAATCCTTTTAAGTTATAATTCATGGATAGGAAGGTAGAGGGGTCTTGTACAAGATTACTAATTGATATTTATCATATTTGGTTAGGAAACTAAAGGCCATCTTCATTACAAATGTGAAGATAGACCTATAAGGCTAGTGATGCTAACTGCAGATGGTGAGTACAAGTGTCCATAAGAAGGATATGAGTTAGGGACACATATGATGAATGTTATGGTGTGAATCTAAATCCCTTAAGATATTTCACATGTGTCAAATATCCCAAGTGAAGTTTTGAGTAGTCAAAATATGCCTCATCATGAAGGTAGTTTCAAGAAGGCCATTTGAGGACCATACGCTAATTTTGGATAGTTTAATGATTCATATGGACATTTTTCCAAGGAGACATTCTAGACATCTATTATCTACATAATTATTCGATAATGTAACTAGTTTTCATTCCTTGACATGTGGTGTTGTGACATTTGAACTTATCTTCTCTCTCATCTCACACATTCTATAAATGCAAGCCATCTTTGCTCTAATATTTTAATTTCACACCTATTATGGTGAATCCCTGTTGGTTTGATATTGTAATTTACCTTTGAAATAATATATACAATCTAGTTTTGATTTCAAAAACTCTTTTTTTAAGTGTGTGAAGTGATGTATAGTGAAGGTTCAAATGATTGATAGATGTCCTTATTTTCTCTCAATCCTTCCATGTTTAATGCTGGGTGTTTACACTCTAATAGGTCACTTGAAGTGTTATCAAGTGCATTATTTTATCTTAAAGTTTTATGAGTATCCACAATGTCTGAAAATGACCTCTCTATCATCCACCTTGAGTAATTCCATGCATATCACCTCCATGTTTGAAATACTAATGTTAGAGTAATTAAGGATTCTAAGACTAGTGTTGTAGGTCATGTCTCTTAATGCAAGTGTATGGTAGTCAAGTGGAGATATTTATGGTGTATCACCCCCTTATATTATTTTGATTTAATGTCTACTTATCTCCCTTTTCATCTAAGTAAATAGTTAGCATAGGTGATAATCACTTAAGGATCAATCTAGACAACTAGCCCTTAAACCTAGAGGTCTACCTCTATTATAGGCAACCCATAGGCCTAGAGGTATACCAATGTTGACCAAATCTTAGAGTAGGCTTGAATAAACAACATTAGGGTGAAATATTTGGTTGCAATATTTTTGGCACACTCAGTGGGACCATTGTCTCAAAGATAACTTGTCAAAGAAAATAATGGACTTGACAACATCAGAACTGTATATAGTATTCTACTCAGCATTTGATGATTCCATTCAAGGTAATATCTAGTTTTATGCCATTATTTTAACATTTATTATCATTATACTTCATGGTCCTTACTAATTCATCTTCTAGTATAGTTTCTAATCCCATAATCCCACCCCTCCAAATTGAACTTCCTCTTGAAGTCTAACATCCTCAGCCTATATTGAGCTTTGAAGATTAAGAGGACTTTACAAGCCAAGAATATCAAGATAATGAAAAATAACTTGAGGAGAATATGTATCAATAACATGCCTTCATAGACTTTAACACTAAAAAATTCCATCCACCTCAATGCATATGATGATATACCCCCTAATGATACCAAACATGTTCTCACATTCAATGGTGAAGGTCATTTCACTCCTAGTGATCATATTAGGTATATCTCAAACATATACAATTTTCATAATGTTACTAAGGTAAATATTGCCATTAGACTCCTTATCATGTCCCTTAGAGTGACATCACTTGAATAGTATAGGACATTACTCAAAGGTTGTATCATAACTTGCCAAGATGATTTTGGAGAGTTATTGTTATCAAGGTTTAAAGATAAGAGTGATCACACATCTTTCATTCATCAACTTAATGCGATTCAAAGATCCCCTAAAGAGATCATGCATGATTTTAATGAGATATTCCAAAGGACTTGGCATATGCTATCTCCTCTCATGATACCATCTACAAGCTTTGTGTTTTCTACTTAACTAAGGGCTATTAGAACTAACACAGCCATAATGTTGCAATCTTTGGGTGGTTACACCTTACCTTAAACATATGACCTTGTCATTAGAAATGATAAAGGCCTAATATAAGATATAAAGTTGCCTCCAAAAGTCTCTATGCCTCTGATACCTAATATGTATGTTGATACTCTAAGTGTTTCTCGAGTTTATAATGGAAATGCCAACTCAAGGACTACTCCTAAGAAGGTAAAAGAGATAATTTAATGGAAGGAAAGATATTAAGCCTTAGAGGCTCAAACTAGGCAACCTAATCTGTAATATGGTTAATCAAAACCCATACCCATATCCTTAATAAGGAAATAGGTTCTTACCTTATCAATATTTTCAACGTAGAGGTCAAGGACAACCTAACATTAATAGGCATGCCAATTCATATAATCCAAATTCAACCTCCAACACAAGAGCCATGGTATCAGTTCATAGCAACTTGGTGTAAGGAGAAGAATGGAAGAAATCTTAGTTCATGAACTGCAATGAAGGTGGGCAGAAATATCTAGTTTCTCAAGGATAATTTACTCTTCATCTATCAGTAGAAGAAGAAGATCTCATGAAAGCAAATGAAGGATAACAACCCCAAAAAGTGAACATTGTAAATTTCTTAGTGCAGGATACATATGTCGTCAATAAAAATTATTCAGTTGTATAAAATACTAGAGAAAAGAGGAAGGCCTTGGTAAATGCCCATGGTTTTTTCATAAGTTTAAATAGTCCTACATGGTAGCAAGGTATGACTGCAAGCATGGCAGTCCCAACAAATTTTGTATATATATCATATCATAATGTTAGAAGGACTACTCAAAGTGTTCCAATCACTCAACCTCTAAAAACTTCATTTGTTTCAATGACACAAGACTTTATACTACTCAAAACATTGTGTATTCTTGTAAAATTCCTAAGGCATCTATGTCTCTTTTGGAAATGCTTCACTTCCCTGTTCAAAAAGATATCCTTCAAGAGAAATTATCCATAATTCATGTTAGACATAAACCATCAAATCATGGTAATGTTTCCATCACCAATGCTCATAATCACATTTTTTTATCCCTCTTCAAAATATAAAAAGCCTCCACCCTTCTACCTGACCTTAATTGTGGGGGAGAAACATGTTCACAACTATATAGTCGACAATGGAGCTAGTACTTCAGTGATGCCCAGGGTTGTAGCTAACAAATTGGGCCTAAAATATAAACCATATAGTAAAGGGAAACTAAAAATTTATGGGACACCTGCTAAATTAGTAGGATTGGTCAAGGGTTTGAGATTTTTCCTTTATGATTGTTCTAGCTTCCCCATCCTTCAAGATATTATAGTTGTTGACTTTCATGCTCACTTTCCATCTGCCTCTCAAGGGATTTCACGACCAAGATAGGAGGATACCTCTCTAATTATTGGTCCTTATTGGCCTTTAGGACAAGGTCTGGAAGAAAAGCAACCATTATAACTCAACCACAAGCTAAACTTCATATTGAGCCATGTATAGAAGCAACTCCAATATAAATTATGTCATCAATGATCATGAAGAGTCTATTGTCGATGATGGGACATTTTATAATATTGAGGGCATATTTGAGATATTTTTAGATGAGTATGGTGAAGACACCTATGAACATGATCCATACACTTAGTTTGAGTAAAATAATCTTGGCACATACATCATCTATGAGGGAACATATGCTAAATTTGAGGTAAGCATTGAACACTCTTTTTCACAAGATACTAAAGGAAATTACCTTATTCATATGTATGATGATGGTATTTTTCAAAGCATGATAGATCAATATGATGAGAAAAACAATGACATTTTTCTTTCACATGATGAATGAGTCTATGAACATCATAGCCATGAATAAGAGGATGACCTATGGCAAAGGTTATATGCTATAATTAAAAATTATGAACAACTAATTAAACCTAATTCTCATCCTCAGAATTATATATCTAATGGTAAGTTTTTTGATATACCTAACAATAAAGTTATTGAGTGTCTTATCAAGCATTAAAAATAATGTCTTGTTAAGCATGAGAGTGTATGCCAAGACATTGTTCAAGAAGATACAGTCATGAAGGAATCTAGTGAACACAAGGTAAAATATTTTATGTGTGAGGAGTATTCAACACCTCAACCTGAGTTTGAATATTTTTTAGATGTGTTGAATCATAATAAAGACAAACATGATAGCCCTAAACATCAAGTGCATCATGTTCAAGAAGAAGATGGAGTTGAGGTAACTTTGATGAATCCTAACACTTAGATTGAGAAGTGCCATCTGGCCATGACATAAGTCCATTAAGATGAAATATCAAAGAATATTATTGGAGGACAAGAAGGATTGTCCTTGAAAGCTCTAATTAGCTCACTTGCAGACAGAGGAAAATCTAAATATGGCAAATCATTTGACTATCCACACAAGCAAGTGTTTATGGATAAACATGCTTCACATGATGAATTGATTCCATGGAGAAGAAATGATGAAAGAGATATCATATTTGACCCTGATTGAAGCATGGTGAGGTTTTATTCACTTAAAGTGTTTGAAGTCTTGTACATACTAGGATAGGTGTGTGTCTTTGCTTGTGTGTTTGTACTTTCCCTAAATGTTATTGAGAACACATGTGTGTTTGCTTTAGTGTGTTGTATTTTATGTCTTACTCTTTTTTTGGTATGGTTTCAGAGGTATTTTAGTGTCTAATCAGTGTATAGGTTACTCCATAGTGTAATGGATAGGAGTAGGCTACTATTCTTTGGCATAACTGGCTTGCCACCCTAGGAAATCACCAAGAATGTTGATTATCTTAACCACATGTCAAAATAAGTGAAACCTCTATATGGCCAAACTTGATATAGGAGTTTAATAGGGTCTTTCAGGTGTCCCATGGTCTTAATAGGGTCAATAGTATGTTTTATCTTTGTCATATTTGTCTTAAACAGACCTATGTCATTCTAAGGCCACTTTTGGGGTCATTTATGGGATTAATATGGTTTTCATAGGAGAAAAAGTGTGTCAAGGTGTTACACAATGTCACATGTATTTTTATATGTTATATATACTATTTCCTACCTTAAAATATGCAGGTTCAATGCCAAAATAGGAAGAATAATGAAAAAGTGTAGTTTCATGTGGATTTGGTAGTTATTTGCAAGAGTTGTGGCATGTGTGAAATGCTTCATAGTAACCCTTCATGTCCGCTCAACTTGGTTTCATCCTAGATAATATTTGGCTATCTAAAAAATGGCATAAACCTATTATATCTCTCCATCACTCTCCTTTGCATGCAAAAATGGTCAATCAGTTTTAGTCTAGAACATACAATAGGAGGTGTGTTTGATAAAATGCTCTTTATGGATGAAAACACTCCTTATATAATTCAAATATATGTTAATATTTAGAGTTTTTGTTTCTTGTCCTTTATGAAACATTACTAAGAAGGTCTAATCTTTTTTTCTGCATGCTCATTCCCATACCCTTCAGGTTTCCTCTCTATTTGTATTGGTCCATAAAAACCAAGTAGTATATGTGATGTTTGAGAGTTTGAATACATTTCTCATGTGTTCCTTTTTAATTTTTTAATGTGTGGTGTGAAGGATTTGGCATGAACATCTTTTTTTTCTAGTTGTAATCACCATTGGAGTTGTAAACCAATGTTTCACATGTTACAAAATTATTCTCATGTAAATGTCTTAAAGACAAAGGAGGATATGATGTTTTACACTTGAAACTTTCATGGTGTTTAGTTTTCCTTCAAAATTTTTGATCTCAAAATTATTCCATATGAATTATGTAAAGTAAAAAATACTCTACGTTTCATCCTGAGTTTCAATTGTGCGTTGTAAAGTTTTGTTCCCGCATAATTTGGTTCGAGATGGTGAAGTTTTGAAAATAGAGTGTGGGCTCTACTTTCCTTTTCATTCATTTTTCTCTAAGTGTTGAAATCAAGTAGATACTACCAAGTGTCATTGTCTAAGGCACCTTTCATATTTTATATGAGTTGGTTGAAAACTGCCACATATCTCACAGTGACTCAGCAAAATGCACCAAGTGTCAACGTCTGTAGTTTCATATTGGCACCCGCATTCCATCTATTTTTAGTGGAAGGTTTCAAAATCCAAGTGTCGACATTAGGCAGAAAGTGCCAAGTGGTAGTTGCAGAAGGTCTCAATTTTGCTTTTCTAAAAGTGACAAAAACTACAATGTATCCCAGTAGAAGAAAGCGGAAGCCACCATGTGTCACGATCTGAATTATCTTCATTTTGGCTTCACTGATATAACAAAGACTATGGTGGGTCCCAAGTTTTGTTTCTTAAGTGGAAGCTACCAGGTGTCACTGTCCATGTAAATGTGAAATGAGACCCATTTGTTTCTATGGTATAAATAGAGTAAAGCAGAGATTTCCAAGTGTCATCTCGCGTAGGTTTCTAAAAAGGTAGCTAAAAGAAGTCGAGACTACCACGTAACCCCAGATGAAGCAGCAGAGATTGACACCTGTCCCTCTATCATTTTTAAAGTTTCATGGGTAATAAATGTTGTAGGTCTTATTTTATTTTAAGCTGTTGATGTTTTGAGGAAGTGGATTGCGACAAGTGTCAAAGGTGGAATACTATTGAGTGAAGACGCAAAAGAGTATAAGTTATGTAGAAAGTGCTACGTGTCTTCAATAGGCGCTGCAGAACATGACAAGTGTCATCCTTCGGTGTCTCTTAAATTAATAAGAAGTTTTCAAGAAAATGGCTAAGTGTTACCTAGCATTTAAGAGAAGGGAGCGTCCTGCAATCTGTTTCAGCCAATGAACTACCAGGAGACAAAGCATTTCAAAATCTATAAGATATCTTCTGTTAGACACTTTTAGTTGGGGGAAGATTTCATCTAGGCCATTAGATTGGGAACAAGTAGACAATCTGGAGTGGATCCAAGGCTATAAATAAGGGTGCAAATATCACTAAAAAAAGGGGAATAGATCAATTATTAGAGAGAATTTTTTGAAAACGAATTATTGTAAAGAGTCTAGACTTTCTAGAGCTGCGACTAAGTAATATCATTTGCTTTTGTCTCATTTTCTTGAGTTGAAAGGTTTATATAACTGTACGTGTTTCTATGCCTCTTATATGACTAGAAAATTCAAATAAGAAGATTGAACCCTATGCCCTTGTTGATATTTTCTGTGTCATTTTCAAAAGTAGTCTAGGCTATAGACTTTCTAGAGTTGTGATTATGAATGTCATTTGCTTTTGTCTCATTTTCTTGAGTTGAAAGGTTTAGATAACTGTACATGTTTTTTCACCTCTTATATGACTAGAAAATTCAAATAAGAAGATTGAACCCTATGCTTTTGTTGACATTTTCTATATCAGGACAAAAGTAATCTATGTTATGTGCATCTGTTTCTATTGTTTCCATCTTTTACATTGATTATGCACTTGTTTGCTCTTAAATTTAAATGAATCCTACATATAGTCTCACTGTGCTCAAGATTAAAGTCAAATTATATTTAGGCGCATTGCCATAGATTGGATTTCTTTACTTGAATTTGTGTTTCTGATTAAAATTCCTATCCCTTTTTATAGTATATACTTGATTTAAAGAAGAACTAGCTTCTCAAAAATTTGAAGGTTGTTTCAAGATGCAAGTCCCATATCTTGAAACTTCCCATTGTTTTTATTAGAAATAAGCATAATTTTAAATCATCAACAGTTTTTGGCATGCCCGATGGGACCAATCCTTATGCCTGTTTCAAGATCATATGAACTAGAGAGCTACGAGAACTCATAGTTGTGGACCAATAACCAGATCACAATCTACTACAAATCTAGGTATTCTTTTGCCACCTTTCGTAACAAGTCCAAGAAGAAGAGCCAACTAGTTTGTACTAATACTCAAAGCAAATATGGGAGCCCCTATACCCCCAAGAAATTATGCATGCTGGAACATTGGTAGTCCCTTGATTCTTCCAAAACCCCCAGCCACTTGGGACCCTATCCCAGTGAATGCCCTAAAATCTCTACCCAAATTTAATGGGTAAGACTTTAAAACACCTAAGGAACATCTTCAGGATGTATCAGATGTCTATGCTATACATGTTGTCACACAGCAAAATGTGGCCATAAGATTATTAGCAGCATCTTTTAAATGGAAGGGTTTAGAATGGTACAGGTCCCTAACCCCAAATACCATATCTAAATGGCATCAACTTGGAGATCTTTTCTTTATAAGATTTGAAGAGAAGGGTGATAAGTCTTCTTTGTTATAGTAGTTAATTACCATTCAAAGGGCACCACAAGAAGCCATGACTGACTTCAATTCTAGATTTCAAAAGACTTGGGAAAGAATCCCTACTATAGCTAGACCATTACCAGGTATAGCTATAGTATTTTATCTTAAGGCTTTGAATTCAGATATATTTGTTATGATTCAGTCACTTGGAGGACACACTTTCCCTGAGGCTTATGAATAATTTGATAGATGTTGGAAAGTTACCTCCAAGGCCTCCCATACCCATGTTCCTAGAAATTTCCTTGCCATTACCTCAAGAAGTCTCTAAATCTATAGCCCCACCTATATCTATGTACACCTATCCTCAACCATCTGCTAAAGAAATTATCCCTACTCAGTCATCTGAGCTGGATGATATCAAGAATATCGTAAGAACATTTTCTAATGAGCTTATCAATATAAAAAGACAGTAGAATACTTTTCCTAGGCCTCCATATCAAGGCTATCAAGGAAACATATTTTCATCTCAGCCAAACCAATATCAGGGTCCTCCAAGACAAACTAACCATCAGCCAGCAAATCAATTAGTTGCATTCCTCACACCCTCATAGACTATTCCTCCCAATTCAAATAGGGAGATTCTTCTAGGGAAAAATAACTATGTGGATAACACTAATGCTTGGTTTTTCACTTACAATAATGCTCATACACCTAGAGATTGTCTTATGGGTAATTTACAACAAAAGGTGGCAGAACAGAGAAAAATGGATGGTCAATTTACAAGTTCTAGTAATAATCAAGTCTACCAATCTTCTATTATACAGAATTTAGTCTTAATGGCTCAGATATAAGGGATTTCTTTGCAACAAGAGGAAGAAATAGCCCCAGAATATGCTTTGTTCTCATGGGTTGAAGATGAAGAATCAGTATTTTTGAATGAAGCTCTTATTTCCAACAAACTAGTGGTGCAATCAGACTATTGTACTAGATCAAAGAGAAGAATGCTGGAATAGCCTAAAGTTGTAAACAATGAAGTTATAGAGGATCCTTCATTTCAATGTCATCAACACATAGTTGTTAGACAAGAAATGCTTCAGCCAGTGCAAAATCAAGAAATTCCTGAACAAGTTCAAAGAAAGAGAAGATATCCTAATTTTCCAAGAACTCAAATTTTTGGACCAATGAATTTGGTGGATCAACTGAAGATGACCCCAGCACAAGTATCAATTTGGGACATGTTAGCTATTCCTGAACAAAGGACACTATTACAAGAAGCTCTTCAAAATCAAGCAATGCCCAAAAATATTGAAGGACCTGCTGCTAAAAGAAAGCTCAAAGACACAGTTCATCTACAGATAATAGCCTTAGTGAAAAATGCATCAGAGGTAATCCAATCCAAATTGGATTTCTTCCATTTTACTAAGATATGTGACTAGACTAAACATAATCAGGAAAAAGAAAATAAACAGTTGTTAGCTATGACGCATAGTGACCCATATGAAAATTATAGCTCTACTGGTTTGGGCACATATGTTATTTTTGATGAAGACCATGAAATCCCAAATGTTTAAGGGAAGAGACACCAAATACTCAAGTATCTGAAAAAGATTTAGAAATTTGGACTTTAAATTTTGATGGGGCTAGAAGTAAAAATGGTGTTGGAGCAAGAAATTGTCTTACTACTCCAAATGGTGAAATTTTTTTAAGGGCTATCCATTTTCAATTTTCTTGCACTAATAATGATGCCGAGTATGAATCTTTAGTACATGGGATCCAATTAGCCAAGAAAAAGGGAATAAATAATCTAATAGTAAAAGGAGCTTTAGAATTAGTAGTAAAGAAAATTAGAGAAAAGGCAATAACAAAGAATGTCAAAATGAAATCCTATAAACACAGAATTTGGGACTTAATAGAATATTTTGAAGCTTTTAATATTGAAGTAGTTCCAAAGATTCAAAATTCTGAAGCTGATAGGATGGCACAGATTGGTCCATAGTTTGATCCAGCAACTGACCTATTAGTTAACAATGAGTTAGTAAAGGTTATAGTAAGGCGAGCTATCCCTGATAATGATGAGAATTGGCAAGTGTTTGAGAATGATTTTCAAGTACTCTCATTCTTGCAACAATTAGGGAAATTCACTAATCAATTGCAACCAAAGATTGAAGAGGCATATGGGGATCAAATAATACAATTAAAAAATAATAAGCTTCCCAAAGGATTAATCACTTTAGAAAGCCTTTTTGACCTAGAAGATGTAAGCCTAGAGAAGAAAAGGTTCCATGCCAACAAAGCAAATTATTATGCAATAGAAGTGAGTGAAGGAAAAAAATTAAAGCTGGAAACTCTGCAACTCAAGAAGAAAAGGAAAGGCTAATTGAATTATGCAAAAAATATCACAGAGTTATAGCCTGGAGCTATGAAGACCTTCATGGATATAATAGAGACATCATTCAGCACACAATAGAACTGACTGAAGGATCTAATCTTGTCAGACAAAAATAGAGACAAGTGAATCTAAGAATTGAGCCTCTAATGGTAGATGAGTTGTAGAAACTTTTAGATCCTAAAATAATTTTTCCAATCAAACACTCAACTTGGGTATCAAATCTGCGACTAGTTAGGAAAAAGAATGGTGATATAAGAATTTGTGTAGATTCTAGAGATCTAAACAAAGCATCTTTGAAGGATCACTATCTCTTGCCCTCCATGGAACAAATTCTACAAATTGTGGCTAGATCAGAGAGATTTTATTTGCTAGATGGTTTCTCTAGATATAATCAAGATTTGGTTGGCTAAAGAAGACCAATACAAGACTGCTTTTACTATAAAGTGGGGAACATTTGTATATGCTAAAATGCTATTTGGCCTATCAAATGTTGGATCCACTTTTCAGAGAGCTATGGATGTTGCATTTGGGAAACTGATAAATAAAATCATCTTAATTTATCTCGATGATCTTACTATTTTTTCAAAGAATGTTGTTGATCGTTTTGATCATTTAGAAGCTATGTTTAAAAAATGTCAAGAATTTGGAATATCCTTGAATCCTAAGAAATGCATCTTTTCGATCCCTCAAGACAAATTATTGGGACATATAGTATCTAAAGAAGGAGTTTCCATAGACCCAGAAAGAGTGGCAGCTATAATGAATTTACCTCTTCTAGTCAATAAGAAAGCAATTCAATCATTCTTGGGAAAGATTAATTTTGTCAGCCAGTTCATATCTGACTTTGCGGGCTTAGTAAGACAAATAACACTCTTGCTGAAAAAATACCTAATTTTGAAGTGGACTACAAAAGGAAGGCAAGCCTTTGAAGAGGTCAAGAAATCTATCTCAATAGCTCCAGTACTTAGAAACCTAGATTTTTCTAAGCTTTTCTAATGTATGTATATGGAGGAGAGCTCAGTATTGTTATTGTTTTAACACAAAAGGATGATAAGCAGGAAGGAGAACATCCAGTAGCATTTTTCTTAAGGATACTTAGGGAATATGAAACCAGATATAACTTTGTGGAAAAGCAATCATATGTTATGGTAAAAAGCTCTAAAAAAGTTCAAGCATATAGTATCAGGAAGTAAAATTCTGATACTTGTAACACATCCAAGTGTCAGAGAATACATCATGGAGGGTGAAATTAATGAAAAAAGAGAAAACTGGATAACTAAGATCCTAGAATATGATGTAGAAGTCAAACCCACTAAATTAGTTAGAGGTAGTGGTTTATGTCAATATATGACTCAAGAGCCTGAAAAGATGATACCTGAAGAGATAAATTTAGGAACGGAAGAAGAAATTGTATTGAGAAGACAAGAAGTCGATCAGGAATCTTGGGTCACAAGCAAGATTCATTTTATGAAAAATGGGATTTACCCAAGAGAACTCCCTCAAAATAAGAGAAGATACTATAGGATGCAAGGAGTTCATTTTTTTTTAATTGAACAGGTTCTTTTCAGAAGAAATTCTAATGGCAAATTGTTAAGATGTGTAGAAAAAGATGAGGCTAATAAAATACTACATGAAATGCATCATGGAGTATCTGGTGGACATTTTTTTGCAAAGACCACAACTAGAAAGATAAGTGAAGCAGGTTATTTATGGCCTACTTTATTTATAAATTGTTATCAGCTAGTTAAAAAATGTAAATCTTGTTAATATTATGTGCGGATGAGAAGGAATGCAGCAATGCCTCTTAGCCCTATAATTGTGGATGAACCTTTTGCTCAATGGGGTCTTGACTTCATTAGAATGATAAATCTAGTATCTAGTATGGGTCACAAATGGATCTTAATAGCCACAGATTATTTCACTAGATGGATCGAGGCAGTGCCACTCAAGGAAGCCATAGAAAATGTGATCCTAGATTTTCTAGGGAGTATCACTACTCATTTTGGGGCTCCTCACACCATAATTTCAGATAACACTAAAGCATTTTTAGGGTCCAAAGTATCCAACTTTGCATTAAAGCATGGAATATATTTGAAAACTTCTTCTAATTATTACCTTTAGGGTAATGGTTTTGTAGAATCAACTAATAAGAACCTAATTAGACTCATCAAAAGAATAGGGGTTGATCATCGCAAGGAATGGCATAAAGTGCTTAATTTAGCACTGCGAGCTGATAGAATTATGCCTAAACATGTGATTAAAATGTCCCCATATGAATTGGTATATGGGAAACCTACTATAGTTACCCTAAGCTTGGAGATTCCTGCACTCTAGCTGATAAAATAGATTGAAATTGAAGAAAATAGCCCCATGCACGTCAGACTCGCAGACCTTCTAGAAGTTTAAGAAAAAAGGGATGCAGCACATGATTCATTGATAAAGAATTAGAAAATAATTAAAGACTATTTTGATTAATGTACTTCAAATCCCCATTTCAAAACAGGCTCAATTGTTTTGAAATTGAATGCAAGAGACGCCAAACCAAGTCAACACACTAATTTTGAAGCATTATGGACTGGCCCTTATAAAATTCGGACATGTAAACATCAAAATTCATTTGAGCTAGAAATGATGGAAGGTGAACCTGAAGAGATTCCTGTAAATGGAATCTATTTAAAACATTTTAGTTACAACTATGTTTTCTTAGCAATTTCAGATCATGTAGGAGTTGTGGATTCTTTTTAAGCAGGCTCAAAAGTCCTTGGGGTCACTAATAACTGTAGAGTAAAAAATACTCTATGTTTCATCTTAAGTTTCAATTGCATGCTGCAAAGTTTTATTCCCATGTAATTTGGTTCGAGATGGTGAAGTTTTGAAAACAGAGCAGAGGCTCTATTTTCCTTTTGATTCATTTTTCTCTAAGTGTTGAAATCAAGCGGATACTACCAAGTGTCATTGTCTGAGGCAACTTTCATATTTTCTATGAGTTGGTCAGAAAGTGCCACGCATCTCACAGTGACTCAATGAAATGCACCAAGTGTCAGCGTCCATAGTTTCATATCATCACTCGCATTCCATCTATTTTCAGTGGAAGGTTTCAAAAGCTAAGTGTCGAGATCAGGTGGAAAGCACCAAGTGGCAGTCACAGAAGTTCTCAATTTTGCTTTTGTAAAAGTGATGGAGGCTGCTACGTATCCCAGTAGAAGAAAGTGGAAGCCACCATGTGTTGTGATCCAAATTATCTTCATTTTGGCTTCATTGATATATCAAAGACTGTGGTGGGTCCCAAGTTTTGTTTCTTAAGTAAGCAGAAGTCGCCAGGTGTCACTATCCATGTAAATGTGAAATGATACCCATTTGTTTCTATGGTATAGATAGAGTAAAGTGGAGATTGCCAAGTGTCATATTTTGGAAGTTTTTAAAAAGGTAGCTAAAAGAAGAAGAGACTACCATGTAACCCCAAATGAAGCAGCAGAGATTGACACCTGTCCCTATGTCACTTTTAAAGTTACTCAGGTGAGAAATGCTATGGGTCTTATTTTATTTTAAGCTATTGAAGTTTTGAGGAAGCGGATTGTGACAAGTGTCAAAGGTGGAATACTATTGAGTGAAAATGCAAAAGAGTATAAGTTACATAGAAAGTACCACGTGTCTTCAATAGGTGCTACGAAACATGACAAGTGTCATCCTATGGTGTCTCCTAAAGTAATAGGAAAGTTTCAAGAAAATGGCTAAGTGTTACCTAGAGTTTAAGAGAAGGGAGCATCCTGCAATTTATTTCACCCAATGAACTGCCAGGAGACAAAGCATTTTAGAATCTATAAGATATCTTCTGTTAGACATTTTCAATTAGGGGAAGATTTCATTTCGACCATTAGATTGGGAACAAGCAAACAATCTGGAGTGGATCCAAGGCTATAAATAAGGGTGCAAAGATCACCAAAAAAGGGGGAATAGATCAATTATCAGAGAGAATTTTTTGAGAAAGTAATTTTTTGTAAAGAGTCTAGACTTTCTAGAGCTGTGACTAAGTAATATTATTTGCTTTTGTCTCATTTTATTGAGTTGGAAGGTTTATATAACTGTATGTGTTTCTATGCCTCTTATATGACTAGGAAATTCAAATAAGAAGATTGAACCCTATGCCCTTGTTGATATTTTCTATGTCATTTGCAAAAGTAGTCTAGGCTGTAGACTTTCTAGAGTTGTGATTAGGAATGTCATTTGATTCTATCTCATTTTCTTGAGTTGAAAGGTTTATATAACTGTAAATGTTTCTGTGCCTCTTATATGACTGGAAAATTCAAATAAGAAGATTAAACCCTATGCCTTTGTTGACATTTTCTATATCAGGACAAAAGTAATCTATGTTATGAGCCTCTGTTTCTATTTTTTCCATCTTTTACATTGATCATGCACTTGTTTGCTCTTAAATGTAAATGAATCCTACATATAGTCTCACTGTGCTCAGGATTAAAGTTGAATTACATTTAGGTGCATCTCGATAGATTAGATTTCTTTTCTTGTGTTTGTGTTTCTGATTAAAATTCATATCCCTTTTCCCAGTATATACTTGATTTAAAGAAGAACCAGCTTCTCAAAAATTTGGAGGTTGTTTCAAGACACAAGTCCCATATCTTGAAACTTCCCATTATTGTTGATTAGAAACAAGCACAATTTTAAATCATCAACAAATTAGAGAGACCAATACACACACAGAGTCAAATTTCATACAAGAGTAACCTACATGCAGGTGAAAATGAGCCTTGCACAGTCATGGTGGTAAGATAGGAGGACTTCAAGGTGTTGAAGAGATTCCTAAGTTGGAAAATTTGTGTTTTGACTTTTCTAAAGGCTAGAAATTTATTTTTAGAACCAATATGACACTTACAATCTTGTACCATATCTTCACTTATAGGTTTTCTGCATGTGCACCTTTAGCAAGCTTCCATAGAAGTAGAATAGATTTGAATAATATGTATTCAAACTTGTTTGAAACCTCATGGAGGTTTAAGAAAATGAAGAGTACCATTGTGGTAATAGTGTAGTCTTAAGGTGGAAAATAGACATAAAACCTTATTTTAAATTTGAATAAGTTGCATTTGAGAAATGTTACCTTAATCTATCTGAAACAAGTCTTGCTCATACTTTTTGTCATCCTATGGAGAAGTGTTTTGAGGTTTGGGAAGTTGTATTTGTTTCCATCATGAACCCCAAGCATAAAGCAATGTTTTGACAAAGGAATTGACTATTTGGTTATAATAAATATTATGTAAATAAGTCTCTAAGTCAAACAAACTTTGATTATAGTTTTTTAGTGTAATCTATAGTATTCTGAAGCCTAAGTTGTATTATGATGCAACATGACACAATGAAAACATAGCCTACAGACCAAGTGACCTCATATGATGAGCAATGGTACTAGTGTGCCAAAGAATAATTGAGGGAATTGAGACACAATTTTTTGACATAGATGAACACCTACAAGGCCCCCTTTTATTCTCAAAATGGTACCTATAGTTTGACAATAGTATGATAGTGCATGAGAAAAGGTGGTTTAGAACTTGGTTGGGCCCTAGGCAAGATATGAATGTGTTTGACTATGAGATGATATCAGAGGCTTGAATAATAACCTATGTCATGAAACTCTAAGTTTCAACATGAAAAACTACCTATAGGAATCCAATCTCCACCCAAAATAGGCACCTACAGTATGACTACAGACTAGGCTTAGTCAAAGAGATGTGGATTGAGAAATTTGAAAGAGAGATAGGAATGAGAAATCATGCTAACACATCTTTAATATTTATAAGGACATATTCCTAAGTGTTATCAAGGAGCAATATCCTAGCCTACAATCACAACCCTAGATTCTCAGGCCTAAGAAAGGTTCTATGAATAATCATGAGACCTTAAAAGTCTGCCTTGAATATTTAGAGTGATGATGACTTTGATTAGGTTTCCAAGATATGAAAATTTGTAAAAAATACCTACATTACCCAATATCATCTCTCATATCATTATTTTAGATGAGACAATAGGGGAAGCACCCTCTATTCTATCTCAGATAAAGGGCACTCCCAGGTAGTCAAGTGTGCAAGCTTGGTGAGTAAGTGGTAAGGGGATGAGATGTAAAACA
The DNA here is from genome assembly GCA_037957365.1 of Torreya grandis. NCBI lineage: Eukaryota > Viridiplantae > Streptophyta > Pinopsida > Cupressales > Taxaceae > Torreya > Torreya grandis. Next base: position 44,980 of record JARHVA010008002.1, on the reverse strand, counting down.
TTAGATCATTGAAAAGTGATGTGGAATGTTTATTGGGACATGAATAAATGTATATGAGACTGTGCAATCAACATGAATGCTCAGTGGTGGCCTAAGCATGCAAGAACACAGTCAGGCCTATAAGACCTAGACTAGGCCTAAAGCCCTATAGAGGTCTTAATACACTTATAAGGTAATATGAACCTTCCAATTTATTTGATAACCTTTATGGGATGGTATGAGACAATTTGGATCTATTTTTATATAGAGGGAATTGTAAAAATGTCATTTTTTGCCTAAAAACACCTTAGGGTTAGCTAGACTGTAGTCTCAAGCTTGAGAGCCTAACTTCAAGCACTCGCATATGTATTTATTCATTGCATGGTGACCCAAGGAGTTTGGAATGGTTGAAGGAGGTTCTAAACTTGCTTTTAGTGGATTTTTTTCATAGATTGAATGTCTAATTTTTATGAACAAATGCTACTAGTCTAAACATGCTAAAACTCTCCTAAACCCTTGTCAAAGAACTAATTCAATAGAGATGGATGAAAATAAATTTGAAATGTGTTATATGGTTTGGAAAGGGTTTTGGACCTATATAGGGATCTCTTAGGCCCCTTCCTATTACATTGGTTTATACCCTACTTGTACATATAGGGTACAAAATACGGGTTTTTGACATGTTTCGATTATTTTACAGGTGTGTAAGAAGATGAATAGGTGAGAGATATTTGATGGGGTCAATTGATACCTATTTTAAATCCCTATGTCTATTTCTCATCATAATTATCATCGAAACACTTTTGCTAACTCATTCACTTTAGGCAATCTATGCTAGATAGTGAAAATGAAGAATGACTACCAAATGACAGGATGATAAGTCTAATTGGGAATCCTTTTAAGGTATAATTCATAAACTGTAAGGTAGAGGGGTCTTAGACAGGTGTCCTAACACTTATTACATAGATTTGGTTGGGAAACTAAAGGCCATCTTAATGACGAATGTGGAGACATACCTATAACACCAGTGATGGTGATTACATATGGTGAGTACAAGTGTCCAGAAGAAGGCTATGAGTTAAGGACACATATGATGAATTTTATGGCATATTTATAATTCCCCTAATATATTTCACATGTTTTAGCTCTCCCTTGTGCAATTTTGAGTAGTCAAAATATGCATCATCGTGAAGGTAGTTTCAAGAAGGCCATTTGAGGACCCTACACTAGTTCTAGAGTGTTTCATGATTTATATGGACATTCTTCCAAGGAGACATTTTAGGCCTCTATTATCCACTTCATTCTTCTATAATGTAACTAGTTTTCATTCCTTGGCATGTGGCATTATGTCATTTGAACTTCTCTTCTCTCTCTCATCTCACACATTCTAAAAATGTAAGCTATTTTGGCTCTTGTATTCTAATTCCACAACTAGTATGGTAAAGCCCTGTTGGTTTGATATTGTACTTTGCCTTTGAAATAAGATATACAATCTAGTTTTGAGTTTAAAAACTATTTTTTTTAAGTGTGTGAAGTGATGTATAGTGAAAACTCAAGTGATTGATATTTATCCTTACTTCTCTCAATCCTTCCATGTTTGATGCAAGTTGTTTCTACTCTACTAGGTTACATGAGGTGTTTTCAAGTGCATTGGTCTATCTTCAAGTGTGATGAATATCCTTATTGTCTATAAATGACCTCTGGGTCACTCACCTTGAGTAATTCCATGCAAATCACCTCTACGTTTAAAATACTAATGTTAGAGCAATTCAAGATTCTAAGACTAGTGTTGCAGGTCATGTCTCTTAGTGAAAGTGTATGGTAGTCAAGTAGAGATATTTATGGTGTATCAACCCCTTAAAATAGCTCACTTTCATGTCTACTTCTATCCCTTTTTATCTAAGAAAACAATTATTGTAGGTGATAAACATTTAAGGATCAATCTAGGGAGCTAGCCCATAAACCTAAAGGTCTACCTCTACTATAGGCAACCCATAGGGCTAGAGGTATTTCAATGTTGCCCAAATCTTGGAGTAATCTTGAACAACCAACTCTATGGTATGATATTTGGTGACAACAGTTACCAAATAAAGTCCCTACACTCAACTGTAGTTATAGATATCAACTCGTAGATAACTGCAATTTTTAAAATTATTAAAATAAATTAAAATTACACTACTCATTATTATTATTCTATCAATAATATTATCAAAATAAAAACTAAAGAAATTGATGTAACTTCAACTACAGTATGAAAAATACAAACTAAGAAGATCAACTATAGTAAAAGAAAGAAATGACAGAGTAAATCCAGGGTATGTATATTAGTCTATCAAATCAAATAAAAAAAACTCTCTCATAATCAATAATAATAACAATAATAATAATAATAATAATAATAATAATAATAATAATAATAATAATAATAATAATGATAATAATAATAATAAAATATTTTCATATAATTTTATAAATAAAATGTGGTTTTTTCAATTTGAATACTAAAATTTATAAATTTATTGATTTTAGTTATATAGCTAATCATATTAATTTTTTTATGGGGGAGGGGGGGCGGTGGGGGAATCAACTAAACTATTGATGATCAGTTCATGATTGCATGCATTGTATTATTAAACACACAGAATATGTAAGAACAATTCCAAATAAATAAAAAGTATGGATGATGACTTACCCTTCTCATACATTTTTAAACGTATACAAACAATTGTACAATTAATTCCCAACGGATAAAAAGTACGAATGATGAACAATTCCAAATAGATAAAAAGTATGGATGATGACTTACCCTTCTCATACATTTTTAAACATATACAAACAATTGTACAATTAATTCCCAACAGATAAAAAGTACGAATGATGCCTTACCCTTCTCATACTTTTTTGAACACGCCTTACCCTTCTTATACATTTTTGAACACAAACAAACAAACAATTGTGCAATTTTCTAATTGTTCAGTGTTTTATATATATTCAAACAATAATGTTAGGATGAAACATAACAATTGTCTCAGTTTTTTATATATATCCAAACAAAAATGTTGGAATGAGCAAAGCAATTACTGTGCAATTTTTTATATATATCCAAACAAAAATATTGAATAAAACAAAGCAATTATCTTATTACCCAATTTTTTATATATATCCAAACAAAAATATATCAATCTTTTATATTAAAGAAAAAACATAAATGTTGGATGAAACAAAGTCTCATTGCCCAATTTTATATATATATCCAAACAAATATATATCAGTCTTTTATATATATATACAAACAAAATGTTAGGTGAAACAAAGCAATTGTCTCATTGCCCAGTTTTTTATTGGAACGCTGTTTATCTTGCGAATTATTCCTTGAAGAAATGTTTCCAAATATTTTGTGAAGGTGGATTCGGCGAGCACATGGAGAGCGGTGTATGTAACAGATGCGACGCCTGCATGAACACCACCTGTACGAATTTTCCTCTTTCTGGAAAGGTGCTTAGCATTACGTCTGGATCCGCTTCAGGCGTCTGCGGTAGATGAAGTGGCATTGCTAGGGCGTTGCACTCATTGGAGTCAATGGGACTCAGAAGTTGCCCTATCCGATTGTTGTACGCCATGTAACCTCTTCGAAGATTCCGAGCATAAAATGCTTTGTCTTGCGTGTTACGCCGTTGTCATGGTGCCACAAGCCATGCCTGCTCGAGTCTTCCACTAGTCGTCGCAGACTGGAATGAACGACGTGCTCCAGCTGTTGCCACCCAGGCATATGCGGGTTCATGAAATTTAGGTCATTGTGCTGCTGCTGATGGTGGTCGTTTTCGTGGAGCTGCGGAAAAACGAAGGAAAAACTGTGTTTTTGTGCGAGTTTTCAGTGGTCGATGGAAGACAAAGTTGTAGCTGGCAGGTGGAAGTCGTCGTCAGGGTCGCTCAGAGAGTGAAAACGGCGTACATATGGCGTCGAGTCCTAAAAGGAACACGCAATTGTGGTTTATTTGACGGCCAAAATGACTTTCGAATGATTTTGCTATGATACGGTGGTTGTGAAAGCCGCTGCCTCAGTTTAAGCACGTAGACTCCTCTCTTGTTTTCACATTGCTACTACTAACTCCTTTTAAGTGAAAGTAAAGTATCTTTCTCATTTCCATGCTGGTAGTGTATTACAACTATCTGCATGTCCATAATTTTACATTACATGAACATGCATCTATACAAATATTTTCATGTCCATAGCGGGGATTGTATAACATTACCTATACTCTACCATTAGACATTACCTATACTTGAGCATTATTGTTTACACTAGTGGGAATTTTTGACCCTTTAGACCATTTACATCTTGGCACCATATGATTTTTCATACGTTTTATATACATGAGTTTTAAATTCTCTCTTTTGAATATATATATATATATATATATATATATATATATATATATATATATTAATTTATCAATTAATTAAATATATTATATTTTAAGGTTTGTACGAAATGGATTATTGGATTGTGTATTACTTAAAATAAAATGAAAATATTCTTCTTTCAAATTATTCATTTAAACTACATCTCAACTTAAGGGATTTGATTATAATATATAAAGTATATAGTTGCAACCCCACCTTAATCAATTTTTTCATATTGTATATTATTTGTTTCAAATTATTAAATTGAATAATTTCATATATTTTTAGACACTATGGCATATCAAAAATTGCATTTAAACACAATTACTAAATAATAGTTTTCCTTGGTACATTAGTTCAACCTAATATTTTAGGATAGTTATATGTGCTTATGTAACTTTTAAAATGGTATTGGTTATATATGATCTTATTACACATGTTGTTTCCAACTCTATTATATATTAAAAAAAATTACAATATTTTATAGATATTATCGAACAAAAGATACTAAAATGTATTTGGAGGGAGCATTATTAGAGATTTTTTTTCGACCATTATAAAGAGCATGCTACTAAACAATAGTTATATACCTGTACTTGAAGAAAAAATAATCTACTAATAAAAATTTGGATGGAGCATTACTAGAGGATTTTTTCTACCACTATTAACAGCGTGATACTAAACAATAGTTTGGTAACTTTACTTAGAGAAAAAATAATCTACTTCCTTGATAAAATATGGGCTAGGTTCACAAAACTCCTAGAGAAGTCTCTATTTTGAGAAAAAATAATCTACTTCTCTAACAAAAAAATGAGTTAGGTTCACAAAACTCCTAGATAAGTGTTGGCTATCTCAAACACTTGTGAGAAATTTTTTATAATGGAATAAACAGAATAATGAACCTTTTTTTAAAAATACAATAAAATATGGTTTATATAGAAAATATATTTATTCATTCCTATGCTCATTTCAATTTAAATATAATTTTTTAACTTTTAAATAATCACAGTGAGAATATATGGCTTTGATTACTTATTGAAAAATAGTTATTTTATAAGTGTACTAATTTTTTTGAAAATGACAAAGGTGTTGATGAATCATGATAAAAAACTCCTCCTATTCACATGGATCATCATCTTGAATTGCAGGATCGTTAACACTTGTTTGTGTGTACTCATCTCTCTCCTCTTCCTTTGTGCAATCTCATAGTCCTATTTTATTTTATTTGTTTTTCTATCTTATTCATTTTATGTCAATGGGCTTGTTTTCTCTGTTCTCACTCTATTTGTTTTTGTTTCTTATTCTGGAAGAAAAACATCAATGCCATCAATTTAACCTTGGGAAAAAACAACAAACCCACCATTTATATCCTATTCGTCTTTGTGGTCATTTTTTATTTGTTTGCAGCCTTTCCATGTTTGGATCTATTTATCATTTTATTCCTTTTTGTTTATCATCTTTTATGTGCCAATAAGTTTTTAATTAAAAAATTCTTTAATTCAAACACGACAATCCTATATATACAATCATATATTACCATTTTAATAAGAGGTTGCAATCCAAGAAACTATATAAAAATTATAATTGAGGTTCCCAAGAAGTTTATAGTATATATCTAGTAATTAATTTTCAAATCTAGACACACTCTACATTAATTTATTACTACTCGAAGAATTTTATCGCATATTATACCAAAATGATACCTAAAAGAATAGTTATGTAGTTTCATCTCACACTTAGGGAAGAGGAGGCTGCAAACCTTATCAATTCTTCCATTTATATGGCATATGAATGATGATGGGTCCTATTATGGTATGTAATAAATGTAGTTTTGACACTTTTATGACAGTCCAACCTAACTACTTGTTTACTTCTCATTTTGTATCTTTGTTTATTGTGTAAACCTAAGTCAAGAGAATTAAACATAAAATTCAAATAGTTATGTCCATTAACTCTGCAAAGTGCAAGTATAAATAGGAATGACATCCAGTTAAAAGGTGGTTGTACATTAAGTTATAAAACCAATAAATTTACATAGTTTAAAATTGGTGAGGACATGAATGATCATAAACTTTGGTGAGTATCAATTCTACCTTGAACATGAATGACACAGGTGTTATTACTATTTCTATAGAATCAAAACTCCATATTTAACACACAATAAACTATAGGCTCATATATTTGATATTTTTCTTAGAAATAAAAAATGCATATCAAATATGACTATTCCTTCAAGTTGTGACTTTTTCTTTTACTTTTTTTTTATGTTTTCATCAACTAGAATAGATATGGATTTTTTTGCATTACTAAAAGATAGATCGTCTTCCTTATGCAGTATATATTACTTATTAGTACCTTTTGGTACTATAGGTTTTGCCTTGGGATATTTCTTTGCATGGGAAACTGTTTCTGTCCAATGCCCAGAAACTATTTTAAATAATATAAATGAATAGCCTAATGTTTCTATTTTTTTTATCATTGACACTAAACAGAGATTAATTTCCACAAACTATAGCGAATAAGGTTTTTTAATTTGCCTATATTTCATGGAATCTATGCATGATAGAACTAGATAGAAGGGGAAGCTACACACTAATTAATTCCATATGACAATGCTAACTTCTATAGTTAAATAGAAGTGAGGACATGTAAATGTTATTGTTATGCATAGGCAAAGGTAGGTGCATACATTTGAAAAAATATAAAGGAATCCCTGATGTTTCTTTTCTTTTGCTCATTGAAATGAAATAGAGATTAGTTGCACAAACTATAGTGAATAAGGTTTTTTGGTGTGTCTATATTCAGTGGAACCTATAGATGATAGAACATGACAAAAGGGGAAGCTATGCACCCATTAATTCCATATTGTAATACCAATTTATATAGTTAAATAGAAGTAAGGACATGTGAATATTACTATTTTCCACAGGCAAGGATAAGAGCATGCATTTGTAAAAATATAAAGGAATCCCTAATGTTTCTATTTTTTTGCTCATTGACACTAAATAGAGATTAATTGCCACAAACTAAAATAAATAAGTTATTTTGGTTTGCCTATATTCTATGGAGCCTATGGATGATAAAATAGGAAAGAAGGGAAAGTTGTGCACCCGTTAATTCCATATTGTAATGTTAGCTACTATAGTTAAACATAAGTGAGGACACGTGAATGTTATTATTGTCCACATGCAAGGACAGGTGCATGCATTGCATTTTAAAATAGATTTCAATTTCTTTCCATTAAGACAACAATTCATGAATTATTTTCCCTTCTTTCGTTATCTTTGGTTCATAACCAATAGAGAAGCTACATTGCAAAGGGAAAAACAAGTTTACAATTTTTTTAGCCTTCTGTTAGCATGACTTGCATTTAAAATATATCCTCATTGTTTGTATATTTATAGTGCAACATGGAAGGTAAATAAGTGTTTTTTAATTCCTTCATTTCCATCAGTAAATAAGTGTCTATTTTAATTTATTTTGCTTCTTATGTTGTTAATTATGGGATTTGGTAGATGAATCAATAATTATATTCAATGTATATTTAATTTTATCTCATTAATGGAATGACAAATTTGGTTTCCTCTCTAAGCATGTTGTGTTTTGCCATCAGCCATACAATAATATCAAATATAGGAATTGTTTTCAACTTTGTTATTTATAAGCAGCTCCATGCATTGCTCTATTGACTTCTCATAATGAAAAATTACTAAAACTGATCACCGCACTTATTTTACTTAGGTAATTAAACCTAGTTCTACCTTATTGGGGCATGGTCATTGTTAGGATGCTTTTTTCTTTACTTTTGTTTTTAGGCTTTTTGTTTGTTTATTTATTTCAAGTTATTCATCTATTTATGTGATTTCTGTGTGTTTCTTTGTTTGTTTGTCTTCTTGCATGTTTGTTTGCTTTTAGCACTGTTGCCTTGACTCAGTTTACATGTGTTCAATTAGGTGATTCTTTGAGTACATTATTCTTGAGTCCATCCATATTTATATATTAACATTGTCATCATGGTTTTAATCATTGGTATATTATTTTCGAGTCTTTATTGGATCAAGAGTTAGTCCTTATGCATTTTTTAGCCAAGTCTTCATGATGTTCTATCACGATGCCTATCATCACATGCTACAACAAAAATCAGCTTTAAGAAGGTCTATAATCAATGTAGCTACAAAAGTTTCTCCTTGGCACCTTGGCAAATCTTTCCACCTATATTGATTGAATCAACCCATTGGCCATTCTACTTAGATCATTGCTAATTTGGATGAACATCTCCTCATTGATAGGTACAACTAAATCATTCACATTAATCAATCTTATTCTTCTATTCATCTCTTTCATCACTTTGTGCTTGCTCATATTTAATCTATATTCTAAGTTATATCTTTGAGTTATACTTGCTAATCAAATCTAAATGGGGCACACTCATCTTTAGCCAATCTAGGTCCTCTTAATGATTATAATCATCTATGGATAAATCATTATTTTGACTTTTATTCTTGATTATAATCACATTTGTGTAAATCATTAATCTTTTTTAAATCAATGCATGCAATCATTTTTTTCATTTGAATTAATCTCACTCATGGGTTAATTCCACATTTATTCTTTCTTCTTTGCAAGGGACCATCCATCAACAAATGTGATGGACACTCTCTCGATGGGGCATCATCCTAAGCTTTCCAAACACCATTTGGAGCTTTGTTCTTTAACTATCATCTTCTTTTTGGCATATAGGGGTTTTATCATTATTTGAGAAGACATTGCTTTACCTATAGTTTGTAATATATTTTCAAATAGGGGCAAACTATTGACACCTAAAATTGGTTACTGATAACCTCCAACTAGGTTTTTGACTAATTTCCATCAAAATACATAATTTGGCCTAAAAATACTAAAAAAAATTAAATGAGTTGAAATTTATAAATTCAAGTGCTAATTTTTGTTAGGGTATCCCTAAATGGGGCAATGCAATTTATGGGCCAACTAAATTTGATCAAATCATTTCGAGTCAAAATGCCAATTTTACACCTAACTGTTTTGGATTGCTCTTTTCTATCAATTTTTTATATAGGATATGTGCCTTTGTTATTTTGTGTTGACAGCATCTTAAATAGGATAACAGTTCTAACACATCTAACATCGCATTCTAATTTCATTCCAATCAAATTTTAGACCAATAACAAGGCATTCTGATCAATTTAGGTAATTTGTGTACAAAGTGTTTAATCATGCTTAAGATAATTAATCCAAATTAGAGCCGAACTAAGAATTCCATGGAAACTTGTTGAATACTTATTTTTATAAATGAACATTGAATATCTGCATCATCAGGTGACTTCATTTCTTGGGAAGACATCTCTAGGCCATAAATACCACAAATATCAGAATTCATACCTCTCATGCCTCATCAAAGCCATTCCATGCCTATTCAATGCCCTTCTATCCCAAATATTAATGGAGATATTTTTAGAATGAATTTAGTATTTAGATTTATCTTTAACCACACATCCCAATCTTGAGATGGATGGTTTAGAGTGATTCTAGCCATTTTCTAAAATATATAAATAAAGAGGCGATGAACATCATTTATACGCTATTTTTGTGCAAAGTTATTATGCTCAAATATTTTCAAGAAGCTCTCACATGCCAAATTTATTCTAAAAATCTCTCACATGCCAAAGTTATGATGCTAAAATATTGAAGGCAAAGCCAACCAAAGTGCCAAGGAGAGATGGAGGTAGCTAAACTTTCATTGATGTAGACTTTATGAGCATAAACTGAACAAGCCACTACAACAAGCACTTAGAGCATCCAAGAAAGGTGAACGATTCTTGTTTTTCCTTATTTTTTAGTTGTGCTTTTCATTTATTTTTATTATTAAATTCATCCTAATAAATAAACATGAAAGTATTAGTTTAGTGTACTTTTGATTTGATTTATCCATTAACACAATGCTAATCTCCCCTCATTGTCAAAATTCCTAATTTACAATTCACCTTTTTTATAACATAATAATATTTTCATAAGAGCATCCAATATTCAAAAATATAAGTTAGACTAAAAATACTCGTCCACACGATTTTGTACTTTGAAGAATCATAAATGTTTCCTTCCATAATTTTATTTTATCATGCTTCGAAAGTTGTTATTCAAAAAAATTTAAAGACTGAAAACCCTTGATGCTTCTCTAACAAGAAAAGTCTCGTGTAAACTAAATGGAGCGTATTATTAAATTTATACAACTCATTTTTATCAGAATTATGTCAAATGATATAATGTTCATCTCCTTTTCAAAAAATATCTATTACAAATGTTGAAATTGTTTTTCAAGGCAACACATTAAATTATTTTAAATCGTATAAACATCATGAGCTGTCTGAGGGACTAGAAACCTCACCTTTGTTGGAAATAGAAAGCCCAGGAAACCATACACTTAGAAATTTTATTCTTTTTTAATTGATTTTTAAATTGTATGAAACTTTGTAATATATTATAAGTATAATGAGTAAATTATTATGTTTTATATATTAATAATATCATTAAATATATTTGCAATAATTTTTTAAATACATCAATGTTTGTGAACAAATATTTTTATATTTATGATTTACAGTTAATGAAATTTAAATGTTTAAAAAATAGATAAGTAGCAAGCACCAATTAAAAATGAATTATTGTTTTAAAATATTATTTTTATAATATTTATAGTTGAATTAATAAAGTGATATTAATATATTTTAATTGTAATTACTTTTTTTATTTGTTAAGTTCACACATCAAATTAACAATTACATGTAAATAATATTAAACTAAAAAAAAATTCTTTCCTTGTTATATTATAATTCTTTTTTTTTTCACATTCTTTTACAAGCTCAAAATGAAAGACACCAATAACTCAAAAACATTATCCTTATAATATTAATAGTTAAATTAATAGTTATTCCAAGTAAAATGACATCAATATGTTTTAATTATAATTATTTTTTTAATTTGTTAAGTTCACACATAGTATTAACAATTATATATAAATAATATTAAATTGAAAAAAAATTGTTTCCTTATCATACTATATATATATATATATATATATTTCTACAAATTTAATATGAAAAATATCAATGCTACAGTCTTCAATGAATTTTTTCATTGATAACCATCTAAACCATGAATTTGAAGGCACAAGAAAGTTTCAAATTTCATAATTTCTTGAAATGCATTGAGTTCATTAATTCATTTCGTTGAATTCTAAACATGAGGGTTTCAAGTTTCATAATTTTTGCAATGCATTAATTCATTTAGTAGAATTCTAAACCCAAGATTACACTTTCCGCTGCCGCCCCCTTCCCAGTCCTCTTTTTCCCATTTTCTGAACAAACAGTAGCTTATGTATTCTTTGAGAAATATATGAATTCCCTCGCGACGACTACCATAATAAAAAACTATTATTTTTAGCATATAGTTTTGTTTTTTCTAATGAATTTATAAATCTATTTTTATTTCCTGTTATAAAAAAGATCAATATTTATAGAAATCTTATTAATGGTTTATTTAGTATTTTCTATTATCGTTTACATTATCCATTTTTACATTATTTCTCAAGTTCTTTTTCTTATGCTTTTATATCTTTTCAGATTATTTATATATTTTGATTTGTTTTCTTCTTTTCAAAATAAAATATTTATTTTTGATTGAAGAGAAAAACATCCATATTTTTAAGATTAATTATTACATTCATTATTATTCGTGTATAAATACATTAATTGTTATCTATGTGTAAATAAATCAATTTTTATGGATTTAGTGTTAAAAATTAAGGGATGTCTATTCTAATTAATTTATCTAAAACTTAATCTCAACACTAATATTTTTTTATATGTGGTGGTATTTATATTTTAATAAATAATGTGAAAATAAATTTTTACCATCATTCCCATCATTATATTACACCTTCAAATTTTTAAACTATAATTCATAAATAATAATCATATCTATAATACGATGCTATTTTTTCGTACATGTTGAAGCATTATTTGACAAATTAGTAAATAAATTATTGTAAATATCCACTTATCAAAACATATGTTTAATGGGAAATATAATTAATGCCTCTTGTTTCCTAATTATTTTTAATTTCATTGATATCAAGATTGCAATTGTGTGTATTTTGCTCGTAATGATGATTTGTTCCCCTCAAATCAAGGGTACAAGCACATAAAGTAGGTAGAGAAACAATATTTTATTATTTCATTTAATATATTTTGGATTTGTATATAAGTATTTATTCAAGGTTTTATAATTAATTATTGTATTTTAATATTTTATAAAGTAAAATATATTATTTTAAGATTGTTTGAATGTTATTTATGGATAAAAAAACTACGGTTGTTATTTTTGGAGTAGTTCATCCTTAGCTTAAAGTTCCTTCGATAGTTAGCAATTCCTTGATAGCTTTTGGTGGTTCCCTTTTTGGCCCTTTCTTTCTTTGGAGCCCCCTTTTTTTTGAATCTTGCCTAAGTACCGACCTTTGTCTGCTCTTTTCATGTGGTAGCTTGATGTTCATCCAACACAAGGAGATTTTTGTATCACTCTAGTAGAGAGCCAACTTAACACGTGGAAACCTTGGGCTCAATCTTTCCAAATAAGTCCTCAACCCCTCCTAAAAAGTGCCAAATCGATGCATGTCATCCCTACACTTACCTAGGAGCAATGTTGGTCTGCTAGAACTTAAGGTTCCATGACTGGATGAGACTGTGGAACTCTCCATTTGAATAAAGCCTTTGAAGTACTTTAGGCATAGATTAAAGTATAATTTATTGATTTAGAGGGGGACCAAGGCCATTAAATGCAGCATAGGCAGGACTGCTCTGGAAGTATACACATGGCACTACTTTACTTCTTCTAAGCGTAGTGGCCATAATAGAATGATGTAGTTGTACTATATCTAGGATTCAGAGGACAATTTTAATCATGAGCTCAAGATCCTCTTTTTAGTTGTAACGGTTTCATCATGGGTGTGAGTGTTGTAATCTCCATGTGTCACTCTCCTTGGGTAGCCTCATCACTAATTTATTCTGGGCTTGTCCCTTTTAAAAAGGGTTGCTTATCATTTTTATCTCTCTCTTTATTTTTATGAGTAGCCATTGTAATAGACTAGATATAATAGCAAATAGCATTTTTATATTCTGCAACATTAGCAAGTGCACCTCACGGATGTGATTGAATGCTTTATATGTGCCCCTTACAGCCTTTTATATTCTATTTTCCATTGAAAATTAAGCATATGTGATGTCCTATGATATTTGAAGTTAAAAACTATCTATGCATGATATTTCTCTTCTTCTGATTTTATAGTTTTGGTCCTTGTTTGCATAATAGACTGTAGTTCATGCTTTATGCTCCCTTATGGTTTGTGATTCTTGAGGATCTAATCTATTTTATGTAATCATAGGTTAATGTTTCAAATCTATTGACACATTGCCTCAAGTTAGATTTACCTTCATATTATTTGTTCTCCTTTATTATATCACTTTTCATAGCCCAAAATTAAATGAAGTGCTGACTTTAAAAATATTGGAGGTTGATTTACAAATTACATTTGGTCCCACAACTATAAAGATTCCCATAGATGTTTTTCTAACCTTAACTAAAAGTTTTAGGCATCAATAGTTTAATCTTTTTTCACACACCCAGTGGGAGTTCTAGTAGTCTGACTAACTAGAAACATGATTTTATGAGCCATAAGCCCATTACAAGGTCAAAAATTGTGAATAATTTGAATCTACTAATACCAGCTTTGGGAGCCCCTTTTCACCAAAAATCCTCAAGTTCTAATGCTACATAAGAATAATAACAAATAGCACATCTAAGCCCACCAAGGAATTTTGTGTCAGAGAACAGTGGTATTCTGTTTATTCCTCTAAAACCACCAGTCATATGGGACCCCATCCTTGTAAATTCTTTGAAGGCATTCCCAAAGTTTTTGGGAGAAGATTTTAAGAAAGCAACTGAATATCTCCAAGATGTGGTAAATGTGTAGACTGTTCACTATGTCAACATGTAGAATGTAGCATTAAGGCTACTAGTACCCTATTTCAAGGGGTGGGCTCTTGATTGATATCGATCTTTGCTAGCCAACTCAATTAAAATTTGGGATGACCTAGGTGACAACTTCTTTGAGTGATTCAATGAGAAGGTGGATCAATCATCTATCTTACAATAGTTGATAAACATCAAAAAGGCCCCACAAGAGCCCATGGTTGATTTTAACAGCAGGTGAAAAAAACCTAGCAAAGGATCCCATTGGCAGCTCGACCACCCATGGGCATGGCCATCATTTTTTTCCTCAAGGCCTTTAATTTAGACATTTTAGTCATGATTCAATCACTTGGAGGACAGACATTGTTGAATGTATATGACATCATGATAAGGGCTAAGAAAACCTAATAAATATGGTGAGGTTTCCCCCTTGACTATCAATGTTGATGTTCCCCAAGATGTCTGTGCCTCTTTAAGAAGAGTTCTATAGTACCTTGGGATACCCACCTCTTTTTATAAATGTGGATCTACTCATTCATGTGAGCACATCTGCCACATCTTCACTAGTGGTAGAGATGAATGATATGAAAAATATTCTATGAAATTTCTCTAATGAGATAATCAATCTCAAAAGGAAACAAGCTATGGCTTAGAAGCCTTCTTTCAATAAATAGCAAGAAAGGAGACTACCTTACCAACATAATCAATACCAAGAGAGTTAAAGGCTAAATTTCCCTGTGCTGAATCACTAATCTCCAAATCATGAAACATAGGGTGACAGTCAAAAGGTTATGGTTCTAGATCCTATACACATAGTGTTACTAATTATGAGCAAGGATCTAGTGGCTAGACAAATTAACTTGGATGATGATTCTAACTCATTGTGATTTCCTTGTAATGATTCCCATGGGCCCTAAAATCATCTAAGGGGAAACGTAAAAAAAAAAGTTGATAAGCAATGGTGATAAGGAAATGCACTAAACTCACCCTATGCCTACCAATCCTTAGGGATTGAGGATGTATTCTTGATGGCATAATTTTAAGGGATGACCCTAGAGAAAGAAGAGTAAATATCCTTAGAACACACATTATTCTCCTTGGTATAGGTTGTATACATGGTCTATGTGAATGAGATCCCTGCATATAAAACCCCACAAGTTTAATTGGACTTCTATGCATGCTCTAAGAAAAGATGGGATAAAATCCCCAAAGCTTTTTTAAGGCCCAAAGTAACTTTAGAAAACACTCTGACACCATAACCTTCACCTGTAGTCTATCTAAAGTGGAATGACACAACATAGAGCAAGGCAAAAGATCCTAACATCCTACCTCTAGGGTTATATAATGTTGTAGAGTAGTTGAACAAGGTTTCAACCAATGTTTCCCTCTAGGATATCCTACCCATTTTTAAATATAAATCATTTTTGAGAGAAGACATGGAGTAATGAGAAAGGACCATGAAATGTAAGTCGACTATAGAGCCTACAAAGACAAAAGGGAAAGAAACTATCCCAAATGCACAACCCTATATACCTTTTGTATTCATCAATACCATGTAAGGAGTAAGCGAAACAAAACCTACCTTGTTCTATATAACATTGATCATGGGAAATAAATTATTACATAATTCCATGATATATTTAGGTGAAATCACAATAATCATACCCAAATAGATAGCTAATGCACTGTAGTTGAAGTATGAACCCTTCAACAAAGAGGTGATGTAGTTAGAGAGGAAAAAATTTCAAACCCTAGGGATCATTTGAGCTCTTCCCCTCACACTGTACTCTTTCCCTAACATCATTGTACCTTAAGACATTGTGGTGATAGACCTTCCACCTACATTTAGGCTATGTATGTAACAATATTTTACTACAAAAATTGATCAATACTTATCTTTAAACTAGTATCATCTGATCCAAAAAGCCAAGTATGCTTTAAAGTTAAATTTCCTATCTAAATTGCTCCACCTAGAGAACATAGTAGATGAAGTGAAGGCAAATTTCAAATCAACACACACCTCCTTCTCAAAGATGGAGACACACTATATAGAGATGCTCAAAGAAGAAAAGGTAATGGATAATAGAATCCATGAAGAAGAGGCCCATGTAAATGAGTTTATTAAAAATGACCCATTCATAAACTTCAATTCCATGGGCCTCAAAGTGATCCATGATGAGGAACAATGTATTCCAAAATTTTTAAGGGATGAAGGAGATTAGGATAAAAGACTCAAGGATGAGTTTGAACTCTAGACTCTATTTTAATGGTGTAAAGTACAACACCAGCTTCAGAGCTGGCATCCAACTAACATCTCTTTCCCAAAATGAAACCCTCTAAGCCTTCTTATTTTAGTTTACCTATACAAAAAATGAGGTTGATTATGAGGCTCTAGTTCATGGCCTCATTCTCATTGATCAAATGAGCATCAAACAACATAAAATATTTAGTGATTTTGAATTAGTAGTGAGGTAGGTAAGATGGGTAGTAGGCATAAAGAATGTGCATTTGAGGTCTTACCACCACATATGGGATGTAATTAACGCTTTTAAAGATTTCAACATTCATATCACCTCTAGAACCATGAATGTAGAGGCCAATAAAATGGAAACAATTGGCTCCCAATTTGACCTACTAATGGAATTATTCACCAGTGAATAAGTGGTGTGGGTAATCATTAATTTAGTTATCCTAAATAATGAATAAAACTAGAAATTTTTTGAAAGTGATACTTAGATTGCAATGTTCCTCTAGAAATCATGTGAGTTCATGGAATAAATATAGCCAAAAATTGAGAAGGCCTATGGGGACCAAATCATATAGTTGAAAACTAACAATCCTCTGAAGGGTCTCATCACCATGGAAAATGTCTTTGACTTCGATGATTTAAAAATTGATTAATGCATGTTTGATGTAGATAAGGATGATTACTAAGAGCTAGACATTGGAGGTGGAAGAAAGCTGAAAATTAGAAAAGAAGTTCCTCAAAAGGACAAATAAATATTAGTCTATTTCAATGATAAGTATGAATGGGTCATCGCATGAACATATGATGACTTGAAGGGATATGACTGCAAGGTTATTCAACACATCATATATTTAGTTAAAAGGGGCCAAGCCATTCTGGCAGAAATAAAGGTCGATAAACCTAAAGATCAAGTCCTTGATGGCTCAGGAGAAAGGGAAACTAATTGACTCAAAGATCATATACCAAATAAAGCATTCAACTTGGGTATCTAATCTAGTCCCTGTGTGAAATAAAAGTGAATAAATCTAGTTGTTTGTATATTTCTAAGGTCTAAATAAGGCATTCCTAAAGGAACATTACCCCCTTCCCTCTATAGTGTATATCTTCTAGATGGTAGTGGGTGCATAGATGTTTTCCCTACTAGATGGATTCTCTAGGTACAATCATGTATGGGTAAATAAAGAAGATCAACATAAAACCACTTTCACTACAAAGTGGGGAACGTTCACATGTGAAAATATGCCTTTTGGCCTTTCTAATGGCATTGGAAATTTTTAATGAGTGATGGATGTAGCCTTCAAGGGGATAATTAACAAGATCATCATCATCTACCTAGATGATTTCACCATATTTTCCAAGTAGAAGGAGGATCACTTCAACCATCTAGAGAAGGTCTTCCAAAGATGCCAAGAATTCAAGGTTTCTCGAAACCTTAGGAAATGTGTCTTTAGATTCCGTTAGGGTAAGCTGCTTAGATACATGGTATATGAGGATAGGATCGATATTGATTCAAATAAGATAAAATCTATCTTAGACTTGGCTTCAAAATTAAACAAAAAAGGGGTCTAATATATCATCAAGAAGATTAATTTCATCAATAGTTTTATATTTGATTTTACAGGATTAGATAGACCAATAAATTTAATACTAAAAATAGACAAGACCTTTAAATGGACACTCAAGAGTAGTATTTGAAGAAATCAAAGGCATAATATATGGCATACCTATACTTTTTAACCTTAAATTTTCCAAGTATTTTGTTATGTATGTATATGGGGGTGAGTATAGCCTCACAAATGTGTTAACTCCAAAAGAAGAAGAGGGAAGGAATGAACACCTGATCATATTCTACTCCAAAACATTACACAGGTATGAATTCAAATGCAACTTCATGGAGAGACAAGCCTTTTCCATCATCAAGGTCCTTAAGAAGCTCAAGCACCTTGTGGTAGGTAGTGAAATAATGGTGTATTTAGAACACTCTAGCATCTATGAGTACATGATGGAAGGAGAGAAGATAGAGAAAAGGGCCAACTAGATGACCAAGATCCTAGAATATAATGTAGAAGTTAGGTTGATAAAAGTAATCAAAGGAAGAGGAATATATGAGTATCTATCTCAATACATTGATGTCTTAGAAGAGGATAAAAACATGCTAGAATCAGCCTTTGTGAACCAATTCAAAGTCAAAGGGTCTTGGGTGACTGACAGGGTTCACTTTATGCAGACCAGCTAGTATCATGATGGGTTTACCATGCATAAAAAGTGGATTTATAGGTTTTACGGGTTTATCTACATGATAGTCTAAGGGGTCATGTTCAAGAATAATATAGATGGAGATCTCCTCAGATACATTGATAATCCCCAAGCAAAGAAAATTATCCAGGATATGCACTTTACTCCCGTAGGTGGCCAATTCTTAGCAAAAACCACTGCAACAAAAATCATGCATGTAAGGTATAACTAGATGACCATGTTTACAGACTACCATCAAGCAATCAAGAAGTGCCAAAAATACCAATTCTTTGTAGAAAAGAAGAAAAAATCCACCATGCCCTCAACTTGATTATGACTGATGAACCCTTTACACAATGGGGCCTAGACTTCATTGGGATGATTAATCTAATCTCTAGGACCTGTAATAAATGGATACTAATAGCCATCAATTACTTCACCAGGTGGACCAAAGTATTTCCATTGAGGGAGGTGATCAAGAATATGATCCTCAGCTTCTTAGAAGAACTCATGACAAGGTTTCCCCCCCCCCCAAAAAAAAAATTAACAATGCAAAAGCCTTGTCTAGGTCCAAAATGACTGATTTTGCACTCTAAAATGGTATATTCTTCAAAGCTTCATCCAATTCTACTTGTAATGGAACAAGTTAGCACAATCTACTAATAAAATTGTGATCAAGTTGATCAAAAGGATGTGTGATGACAAGCAGAGGGAGTGGCACCTAAACATAAAGATGACCTTATGGGTAGATTGCTTTACCCCCAAATACATTTTGAAAACTTCCCCATATGAACTTGTATACAAGAAGGAAGTGATTACATAAATATCATAAAAAATCCTTATATGATAGCTCTTGAAGGCTATTGAGATTGAATAAAATGAAGCAATAGAGGTTCATCTTGACAAAGTGCTCAAACTCCAAGAGGCAAGAGAATAAGAAACTGATGTGAAGCTTATCTAAAAGTATGAGTTCAACAATGGTTTGAAAAAAATTCATCAAACCCAAGATTTAAACAAAGAAATTTATTTCTCAATTATGATCAATGGACTACGATGCTAGTGCATCATGAAAAGTTCAATTCTCTCTAGAGAGGACCTTTTCACATCATCAGTGATAGGTAGGAGAACACTTTTGAATTGGAATATCAAGAGGGAAACGCATTATAGATCCCCATAAATGAGATAGACTTAAAGCATTTTAACTAACTGGCCTATCTAAGTGGCCACTTCTTAGCAAAAACTATTACACCAAAAATCATGTGTTTAGTGTATTATTAGACAACCATGTTTGAAGACTACCATCAAGTAGTCAAGAAGTGCCAAAAATGCTAATTCTTTGCAAAAAATAATAAAAGTTTTATCATGCCTCTCAACTTGATTATTACCATTAAACCCTTTGCATAATGGATCCTAGACTTCATTGGGATGAACAATCTGATCTCTAGCACCTGTCATAAATGTATGCTAATAGCCACCGATTACTTCACCAAATGGATGAAAGTAGTCTCGTTGAGGGAGGAAATCAAGAATGTGATCCTTAGCTTCTTAGAAAAACTCATGGCAAGGTTTGCTCCCCCCCCCAAAATAATAATGTTTGACAATGCGAAAGCCTTCTTTAGGTCCAAAATTATTGAATTTGCACTTTGAAATGGTATATTATTCAAAGCTTCATTGAATTCTACCTACAAGGGAACAAGTTGGCAGAATCTACTAATAAAAATATGATCAGGCTAATCAAAAGGATGTGTGATGACAAGTAGAGGGAGTGGAACTTACACATAAATATGGCCTTATGGATGGACTGCATTACCCCCAAATATATTTTGAAAACATCCCCATATGAACTTGTATATGAGAAGGAAATTATTACACCAACATCATTGAAAATCCTTGCGTGACAACTCTTGAAGGTTACTGATATTAAATAAAATGGAACAATAGAGGTTCAGTTTACCAAATTACTTAGACTCCAAGAGGTAAGAGAACATGCAAATGATGTAAATATCATCTGACAGTGAGAAGTTAAGCAATGGTTTGAAAAAAGTAGTCAGACCCAAGATTTAAATTGGGAAATTTGGTTCCCAAATATGATCAATGGATTACAAAGCTAGGGTAGCATGCAAAGTTTTATTCTCTCTAAAGAAGACCTTTTCACATCATCAGTGATAGGTAGGGGAACACTTTTGATTTGGAAGATCAAGAGGGAGATGCATTATGGATCCCCATCAATGAGATAGACTTGAATCATTTCAACTAGCTAGCCCA
The DNA here is from genome assembly GCA_037957365.1 of Torreya grandis. Lineage (NCBI taxonomy): Eukaryota > Viridiplantae > Streptophyta > Pinopsida > Cupressales > Taxaceae > Torreya > Torreya grandis. Next base: position 23,808 of record JARHVA010008002.1, on the reverse strand, counting down.
TCTAGGTGGGCACTTCTTAACAAAAATCACGGCAACAAAATCATTTGTGTAGGGTATTACTAGTTGACCATGTTTGAAGACTACCATCAAGTAGTCAAGAAGTGCCAAAAATGCCAATTCTTTACAGCAAAGAACAAAAATTATGCCATGCCTCTCAACTTGATTATGATAGATGAACCCTTCACATGATGGAGCCTAAACTACATTGGGATGATCAATTTGATCTCTAGCACCAGTCATAAATGGATACTAACAACAACCTATTACTTGATCAAGTAGACTAAAGTAGTCCAATTGAGGAAGATGATCAAGAATGGGATCCTTGACTTCTTAGAAGAACTCATGGCAAGGTTTGGCCCACCTCAAAACAATACATTTTGACAATGTGAAATCCTTATTTAGGCCTAAAATTGTTGAATTTTCACTCCAAAATGGTATATTCTTCAAAACTTCATCTAATTCTACTCGCAAGGGAATCAGTTGGTAGAATCTACTAATAAAAATATGATCATGCTGATCAAAAGGATGTGTGACAACAAGCAAAGGGAGTGACACACATAAATATGACCTTATGGGAAGACTGCATTACCCCTAAATACATTTTAAAAACTTCCCCATATGAACTTGTATATGAGAAGGAAGTGATTACGCTAATATCATTAAAAATCTCTATATGACATCTCTTGAAGGCTATTGAGATTAAATAAAATAGAGCAATAGAGGTTTGGCTTGCCAAATTGCTCTGACTCCAAGAGGTAAGAGAATAGAAAAGTGATGGGAATCTCATCTGAAAATAAGTAGTTAAGAAATGGTTTGATAAAAAGTCATCAGACCTAGGATTTAAACTAGGAGATTCAGTTCTCAAATATGATTAGTGAACCACAAAGCCAAGGCAACATGTGAAGTTCTATTCTCTTTGGAGATTACCTTTTTGCATCATCAACAATAGGTAGGGGAATAATTTTGAATTGGAAGATCAAGAAGGCAATGTGTTATAGATCCCGGTCAACATGATAGACTTGAAGCATTTTAATTAACTACCCTATCCACCCCTTGTACATAATTAGTTAATTTCCATTTTCTATTATGTGTTCCCTTTCTCGTTATTATTTCCCTTGTTTTGTTTCCTTTCCCTTTGTTGTTTCCTTTTTCAAGTAAGCATCGTTGGCATAAGTGGTTGATCAAATCACCACACATCCTCTCCCTAACCCTCCTAAATATTCAAAAATATTCTTTGAAAGACAATTTTCTACTTGCCTTACCTACTATTAATGTCAAATGCTTTATTACATAGGTTTTCCCATAACAATCACCATTAAATATCTTGTACATGGATCTTCAAATGTGTGTGATGATATTTCAAGTATGGAGACACTAAATTTTTGAAATTACAATGACAAGCCCACTTAGTGACACAAATGCATTTATATGCCCCTCTCTCATTCAAGCTAAACACTTGACACTTTGAGATTTTAGAAAACATTGAGTGACTGAGAAGAGTAGAGATATATTCTATAGATGGTATAAAGTAGATAAAGAGTCATTAATTAGTAGGAACAAAGAGTAAGTTTGAAGCAAATTGCTCAGTAATGAAAGCTTCTACATTTTCATTTGAGAATGGTATGCATCCTTCCCAATAAAGAAACCATGGTTTGAGTAGGGGGATACCTTCCCCTAAAGTACACTATGAGAAAAGCCTATGATTTAACTCCAACTCAAGTGAAGGAGAAGGTGCCAAAAACCAAGAAGGTGACCAAGGGTCCTTGCAAGGACTGAACATTGGTGACCGACTTCACAGATGAAATTTTCAACCCAAAGTTAACCCAAAATCCCAAAAACTTGAGAAAAGGTGCCCACACTCAAATGCTTAATAGGATTAGCAGGAAGGAGTACAACTCTTTTAGAGGTAGAATTTGGGAGTGCATGCTAATATAATACATGGTGTCCTATGTACACCCATGCCTAAAAAATTTTGCTCTCCACGTGGAAAGATATGATGATAGTACTGGAGTGATCATTGGTAATTATTAGTGTAGGTTTTTATTTTTCCCTATTTATTAATTAGAGAAATTGTATTTCTTGAGCATACATGGAGTTTTCCTACATTTGTGGGATAGGCTAGCTTATGTGGAGGTGTGTGTCATAGATGTGTCATAGGTGTCATAAGAATGTCATAAGTAACTCCCTTGATGGAAGTTACTTCTCTATTCTTAGCACCTTGTCATCACCTTTCATGGAGGAGTTACTGTCTATTCTTGGGGTGCCTTGTCCACCTTTTGTGGAGGAGTTACTTATGTACTCTCCTATATGTATTCCTCACTTTGGCCATCTCATGCTAATCATATTTTGGTTTTCTCCATTTTGTCTTGTGCAATTTATCTTCTTGTGTTATTTTTAAATTGCTTTACCATCTATGTGGTGTGCAATTGCTTCAACTTGTGTGATCACGTCTCCATTGCACTTGTATTATCTAGATTCTGGCAACAACTCCGATATGGTATTAGAGCAAGAACGGTAATCATGTGTCTAGTTATGCTTTTAGTTCATTTTGAAATCAAGAGGAGTGGAGTTCTCTTTATTTTTTTAATTTTTTAGATCTGATCTAAAATAAAATTAAAAAAAAAAACTTTCAAAATCTTTTATGGTATTGTTTCCTTGGAATCCTTGGCCTTTGGGTGTCTTGGTTGTCTTTACTTCAGGGGTTGGTTCAGCAGTTAGCCTGGGCACCATTGTTGTCTGCAAGAAGTAGAGGGAGGAATAGCTCTAAGCAACTTCAGGTCTAGCAGCAGAAGTCATTCCTTCTAGCCACGCCATCAGCTGTACGGCATCCAAAATAGGGCTATTTTTTTGTGAATGTGGCACTTTTTTCTTGTATTCTTCTGCCCAGACCTGTTATGCATTGAAGTTAGTAGATTCCAGCTTATTTCCTTGCCCAGCAAGGTGCCAATCAAGTCGTATGGCATCCAACAGGGCTGCACATTTATTTTTTTGTCTTTTCTAAGTCAAAATTTTGGACTGTTTGCTTTTGGATGCCCCTTCCTTACTTGACATCCCATTTGGCACCCCTTGGACACGTGGCATCCATCATTATGTGTATGCTTCATTTGTTTTCAATTTAAGTTGACTTGTAAAACAAAAATCAATCAATTTGACTATATATTTAATTTTTTAGACAGTTTTGTAATTTCGGGGTTTTCAATTAAAACTTGTATCTTCGCCTGCCGAAGACAAAGGGTGAGGCCCAGGTTAGAGGGAGGCCAATTCCCCCTCACACAAACCTCCTTTGGATTCCTTGTTCCATGCTGAATCCAATGAGTGGTTGTAAGGCCACTTTCTCAAAATAGACATTTTTAAAATGTTTTAGTGCTTTTTTTACAAAAACACTAGTTTACGAGAAAATTAAACCTTTAATATCTTGCAAATGGTAGCTCAAATTTGGTGCCATTTTTTTTCAAAAGTGTTTATAATTCAATTCTCCATAGCGTAGGCTTGTTATTTGTCAAAAACACACTAGTTTATAAAGTGCCAAAAATTTGGGTCTCTCGACACACATTTTCAGCTGAGTCCAATGTCTTGTTTGCTTTAGTCTTGCACTAATTGTTCTAAGACACATTATCAGCTGAGTCTGAAGTCTTTTGAGCATGTACATGCATATTTGGTGGGGGGGGAGGTGATTACTTTTCACAACTTGCAAATCTTCACTTTCATTCTCCTTTCTGCATAAATTCACAACTTGCAATCAACACAACTTCACCTAAATTCAGCTAAAAATGGATTATTTTCAACTTAAACCCCTAACACCCTTCAACTATCATGAATGGAAGGTTAAAATGTCAATCATTCTTAGAAGTAAAGGGTTGTATATGATCACCATGGATACTGAAGTAGAACACAATACTGATGCTGAAAAGGTTAAGTGGTACAATCATAGTGATGAAGCCTTTGGATTACTGAGCTTGTTTGTGTCTCCATAACTTCTCTTCCATCTAGAATCCTCTCAGACTCCCAATGACATATGGGACACCTTAGAAAAATTATTTAGGAAGCTTGATGAGATGAGAGGTCATGTGCTCAAAAATGAACTCATAAGTCTAAGTCCTAACAACTTTGACACCCTACAGAACTTCTTCACTAAGTTTAAGGCCCTTAGATTACAATTGAAAGAATGTGGGATAGAGAAGAAAGATGATCAACTCATACTTTCTATTCTCGCAAAGTTAGGTCCAAGCTATTCAGTCTTTGTCTCCACTTTCCATGCCACAAAAAGTGCCCTTGGTACTACATGGAAAATGCCTTATTTGGATTCATTCATTGTTGACTTGACTAGGGAGCAAGATAAGCTAATTCAAATGGGCATAGTGAAATCTACTCAACCCCAAGCTTTGATAGCTGGAAATGGTAAGGACAAGACTTCAACAAAGTAGAAAAAGAAAGAAAACACCAATCCTACCAAAAACAACACTGAGACTTCCTCTTCCAATGCTAAACCTAAGAAGGAGAAGGTTAAGTGTGCCTAGTGTAAAAATATAGGGCATGATGAACACAAATGCATGAAGAAACAAATAGATCACCTAACTCATCTTCTAGAGAAGAACAACATAGGTGTTCCTGAGTCCATCAAGTAGAATTTATCTACCCAAGATTCTACCAAGGCAAAAGGTAAGGGTAAAGAGCAAGAAAAAGACAAGGCCCTTGTAGCTACAACAGCTTCTACATCTTCAATGGTCATCGACTCGGGTGCTTCTCACCACATGGGCTCTTCACTAGTTGAGTTTTCATCATTAGAGCCTTGTAGCATGACTTCAATTAGTTTGGGTGATGACACATCAATTTTTGTTGTAGGGAGAGGATCAGTTGAAATGGAAGGAGAAACATTCAATAATGTTCTAAGTGTTCTTTCTCTTTCAACCAATCTCTTATCATTGTACCAAATCACTCACATTGGTCAGGGCATGAGAGTTGAGTTTTCACCAGATTTAGTGGCTATCAGGGAGTTGCATAGTGATACTACAGTGGCAGTGGGTAGGGCAGATCACCAAGCCAGGTTATACAACTCACATTTTGCATCAAACTCTTCTCTAACATCATTGCTGACTCATTTAGATGGAGTTAGCAAATTATAGCATGAGTGGTTTGGCCACCTTAACTACTGCTACCTTGAGCAACTTTGCAAACATGACATGGTCATTGGCTTGCCTTGTGTCCAATTCTCAAAAGGACTTTGTGAGGAGTGCTCCCTTGGGAAGCATCCCCAAGCAAAATTTGACAAAGGCAATGTTTGGAGGGCTTCACAACCTTTGGAGTTAGTCCACAGTGATGTATCAGGACCCTTTCCCAAACCTTCTTTCACAAGGGCCAAGTACATCCTCACTTTCATTGATGACTTCTCTAGGTACACTTGGATATATTTTCTCAAACAAAAGTCTGAAGTGTTTGAAAAAAAATTATACTTTAAGGCTCTTGTTGAGAAACAAAGTGATAAATCCATCAAGGTTATTCGAACTAATAATGGAGAGGAATATGTTGGCATCAAGTTTGATCAGTTTTGCACCATAGAGGGGATTGATTTGCAGTGCACAGTCACTTAAAGTCCTTCACAGAATGGGGTTGCAGAATGCAAGAATAGGTTCTTGAAAGAGATGGGTCACTGTATGATTCACTCCAAATCTTTGTCACCACAGTACTAGGCCCAAGCCATCAATTGTGCTTGCTACATTCAAAACAGGGTTCCTCATAAAGCTTTGAAAGGGATAACACGCTTTGAAGCTTGGTATAAAAGGAAACTTGATGTTGAGCACCTTAGAGTTTTTGAATCCCCAGCTATGGCCCGCATTCCAAAAAAGAAATTCAAAGCTATGAAACATCAATCTAACCCTTGCATCTTTGTAACATATCCGGATGGTATTAAAGGATTTTTCCTTCTAGATCTAGTCACTCATTAGTTTTTCATTGAGAGAAGTGTCCATTTTCAAGAGAGACCTAGAGACTCAACACTTGACACTTCTTCTCCCTCATCAGATCTACTTCTTCATGATGATTCCTCGTCAAATTCAGATCAGCCACAACAAGTTCTTGAGCCAGAGTCATCTTCTTCTTCTTTGAGTTCAGACAGTGAGGACAGTGATGTAGAGTCATCCACCTGTAGTCAGTCAGAGGATGAGGAGTTAGCACCTGACTTGCCCACATCTTTGCCACTTTGGGCCAGACAGACACTTGAGAGTGCTGGAACTTGGGTAGGAGATCCTACAGATGACATACGTACTAAGGGAATTTTCAGAGAGATCCATATGCCTTCTTTGCTTTAGTTTTGGATCCACAGACCTTTTGAGAGACATCAGGAGTACCTAAGTGGGATAATGCTATGGAAGAAGAATATCTTCCTTAATCAAAAATCAAACTTGGGATTTGACTTCACTTCCTAAGGGAAGAAAGATGGTTTGATGTAGGTGGATATATCGGACCAAGTTTATGAAGGAATTTAAACCTAATCCCAAATTCCCTAATGGATATTTTAAAACTTATACCAAGGTGATCACTAAAAATAATCTTCAAACCAAACCAAGAGTTTTTAAAGTTGACAATCCCCCATATTCTCACATACCATTCACTATGCAGCAAATGAAATAATTCTTACCACCTTATAAACCCTTTACTTATCCTAATAATCCTCCTAAGTGGTAAAAACCTAATCATTTTTTTTGGTTCCATGTTGACATTGATCATTCCTTTGAGTCTTGTAGAAGGATTACTAAATTTTATGTCTCCTACATGCTTGGCAATTACTTTAATCATGAATCCATGATAAACTTTCATCATCAAGAGTATAACACTACTTCTCAAAATTGACAATCTTCCAAAGCTTCTTCTTCCAATAACCAAAAATCCTTTCCCAAAACTAATAATCAACAAACTACCAAGGATTTTTGTTCTATTGATGACAACTATGATTGATATTATAACAATTCTCAATATGTTAACACAACTAAGGTCAATTATCATCATAAGCTAGTTCACAAAAATCCTATCACAAAACCTAAGAAAACATATTTATAATAACAACTTCTTAAAGATACTACAGCCACTAATTTACCTTTGGAATCCCATGAGGAACCATCTCCTTCTTCTAAACCCCCAAAAACTTTCATTCCTTCAAAATCTCCCTTACATTCTAAACCTTGCACTATTTATTCTTCTAAATCCCATTAGAACTTTATTGAAAAACTTAACTCCATGCCTTGCAAGATTCCACTTATGGAGCTAGTTTATACATCCCCTTATCATCACAAGTTCCTTATTTAATAATTACAAGAAATAAAGGATCCCTCTCCTATAGAGGAATAACCACACTCTATTGAACATCAACCTACCAACATGCATACCATTGAAATGGTGTGTCCTTATTATAAACCATCTATTTAATTTCTTGAATAAGGGGTGATTAATGATGAAATCATTTTTTGGGCTGATGATCCACCACTATTAATTAAAATAGCCATTAATACTACCCTTATTCATAAAGTTCTAGTTGAGAAAAGCTTTAGTATTATTTCGATATCTTTGTGGATCATCTAATAACTTGGATACAATAAGGATCATCTTAAGAAAAGCTACCTTACCTGTCATGGATTTGATAAAACTAATCAAAATCCACTTGGTTGTATTTGGCTTTCCCTAACAATTAGACCTAAGATTGTTCAAACTAAACTGATGGTCCTTGATTTGCCCTTATCTTATAACATACTCCTCAGTCTCATTTGGACTCATAAAATGATGGCCATCACCTCTTTTGGCAACCAATGCATCAAATTCCTACATAACAACAAATGCTATAAATATGAGCCTGATCCCAACCCTTAGAGTATTCAACTTCCTATTCTCAAATCTCAATATTGCATCCCTACCATTCCTATCATCAACAGTGCCCCTTACCTAAGTTAATCAACATTAATTTAGACTTATAGGTCACTCTTGTTGATTCTTATGATGATGAACCTAATAACTTGCAACATACTTGCAACTCTACTAAGCTACTACCTTATATATCAGATTGGCTTCCTCCTTTATTTCCTCACTATTCCTCTCACTAATGAGATCACTAATTTTCCCCCTCCATGTAATGCTAAATATCCTTGTCAATTAGAGGATGCCTTTGCATGCAATGACTATAGAGTGGCCAAATTATTTCAAGACCCTATAATCATGTCTCCATGTAAATTCAATAATATTGGTACTTCATCCTCTAAAACTCCCCATGAATCTCAAGCATGTATAATTTCTCCAACCTATGATGATAACTACATTATGGTCCAACCTCAATCTCAAGACTTGGATGTTTAACATTGTCAAAAGACTTTAGCTCCAATACATGCTTTCGACTGGGATGTTCATACCATTTCCATCGATCGTGACTTTGATCATGAAGGTTATGTACCTCATGTTAATTATCGACTTCTTGATACTCCTTTGGTGGTAGAACAAATCATACCTTCTAAACCTCTAAAAGTTCTTGCATCTTCTCTACCACCTACAAATTCCATCATTACATCTAATTCTTCCCTTGTCAAAGAAACTAATGATATACCAATCCCTTCTAATCCATCTACTCTTCCTACTCTCAAGATTACATTAAATGCCAAGTCCATATATGTTTATCAGATACATTCTAAATATGATCATCATGGTAATCAAATTCTTGATCTCAAAGTAAATATTGACTATTATGGTCCTCTTCCCACTTTGCCCAATAATGAAGCTGTTGTCATATTACTTCGTGCCTGAGAACCTCAACTTCCTTGATAACATCACCAACTTGGGAATTTTGAAAACAAAGCATCTTATTTTAGCAACTTCATCATCAACATTGATCCTAAAGCTAATCCAGTTTCTTAATTACCTAATGCACCATACCACTTCTAAGATGGTAATTCCATGCTTATTCAAGAAACTACTCATATTGAATATGACACTCCATCATGCCCTTGACCAATTATAGTTTCTCATGAAATCTCACCTGAACATGATAATTTTATTCTTTTTTTAGATAATTATATTGAGATATTTGTCTGGTCTTATGAAGACATGCATAGCATTGACCCTCGTATTTTGGTGCATAATATCATCCCTTATCTCATTGTCAAACATGTGCATCAAAAGCAACAAAAATTTCCACCTGAGGTTTCCACCTTATGTCACAAAGAGATTATCATACTTATTAAAGCTAAGTTTATCAAACTAGTGGACTATTCAAAATGGGTTTCTAACATAGTCCCTATTTAGAAAGAGGTTACCATGGTCATTTGCATCTGTATTAACTTTCCTAATCTTAATCTTGCTTGTCCCAAGGACAATTTCCCTCTACCTTCAATAGATGTCATTATCAATTCCACAACTGGTTATGAAATGTTATCTCTTATGGATGGCTTCTCAAGCTATAATCAAATTCACATTGCCCCTAAGGACCAACATAAGACAACTTTCATCATGGAATGCGGCACCTATTTCTATGTTAAAACCCCCTATGGTCTCAAAAATGCCATAACCACTTATCTATGAGAAATGACTCATATCTTTCATGATCTTATTCACAAAATTATCAAAACCTTTTTGGATGACCTCATTGTTAAATCTAAAAGTTGCAAGACTCATCTTTCTGATCTTTCCATCATCTTCGACTGTCTCCTCAATTACAAAGTTAGACTAAATCCTTAAAAATGTGTCTTTGATATCACATTTGGAAAATTGTTAGGATTATTAGTCTCTCTCTATGGCATTAACATTGACCTTGATAATATAGTGATATCATCAACATGCCCATCCCTCATTCCATTCTAGACATTCATAGTTATTTCGATAAACTTGGAGTAATTTGACGATTCAACGCCAAAATGGCTTACCATATCCATTCCACCAATTATCTTATTAAGAAATGTAATGTTTTATAATGGATGAATTCTTGTCAAAAAGCATTTGATAATATGAAAAAATCATTACTTCACCCACCTACACTTTGTCCTCCTTCAAATGATCAACCTTTAATCCTATAGACTTCTTCTACACCCATATCATTTGGGATAATTCTTTCACAACAAAATGATCCCAGAAGAGAGTATGCCATCTACTATATCAATATACGCCTTATTAATTATGAGAAACATTCCACAAAAGCCAAACATGATTGCCTTGCCATATATTTTATAACTAAAAAGCTTTGACATTACATGTTTTATCAGACCACTTATGTTATCATCCATTATGATCCCCTTCATCACTTCTTTTCCAAAGCCTTTTTTCTTAGAGATAGAATTAGCAAGTGGATGGTTCTTCTCATGGAATTTGATCTCTAAATTGTTACTCAAAAGGATTTCAAAGGACAAATAATACCTAATCAACTTACCAAAGCCATTGTGTTTGCTATCAATCACCTTCAAGATAGTCTTCCTGATGACAATATTATCTATATTGAAGGTCTTAACCAAGCCATATCTCTTAAAGATTACTTTCATAACTTCACTACTGATCTTGAAGTGAGTAATCTCAATGAATCTATTATCCTCCCTAATACTACTAAACCAAAAGTAGTTATTGAAGAACTTCCTAAAATTGATGTCAATTTACATGAGGATACTTGGACCCTTCACTTTGATGGTGATAAATGCCTTCAAAGTGCTAGGGCAGGTTGGATTCTTATGATTCTTCTTGGAAAAATCATCCATTTAGATTTGAACTTAACATTTGACATCACGAATAACATGATAGAGTACAAAGCTTTAATCTTAGGCATGAGAGCTACTCTTGATTTAGATATCCAATATTTGCATGTATTAGGTGATTCCCATCTCATTTGCCTCTAAATCAATAGTGATTACCAATGAAAAAATGAGAATATCATTTCTTATCAGCAAAAATGAGAATCCTATATCACACTAGCATACATGTTGCCACTGGGGAAACATCATTCTTTCTAGTCTATGGTTCTATGTCAGTCCTTATATTATAAGTTGAGCATCCCTCTCTTTGTATATACATCCATGGTATCACATCGGATGAAGATTTATGTGAAGCTCACCTTCATGCTCTCGATCTCCTTGATGAACATTGTCTTTCTACTTTATAACATAATCACCAATACAAGGTCTGTATTGCCAAATAGCATAACAAATTAGTTAAAATCCACATGTTTAATATTGATGATCTTGTCCTTAAATTATACTATACTTATGACAAAGAAGGTAAATACACCCAAAATTGGTGGGGGCCTTATTTAGTCAAATATATTCTTGGTCTAAGTACCTATCACCTTCAAATCAATGAATGTCATGTTTGCAAAGATTCCACCAATGCATAATTAATCAATAAGTATTTTTGATAAATCCTTCCCTTATTTTCATTCTTTCTATATGTTATCTATCTAACACTTTTTTCAAGATACTTGCACGGGTCTCACCCTCTATAGCAGTTCTCTCTTTTTACAAACCTTAGTCCTTCCTTTTGGTTTTTTGGTTTCCCCTTTTTCTCATGAGTTACATTTTAAAACCATAGATAGTATCTAGTCTTCCTCATGATGTATTTTTATCCTCTTTGTTTTCATACTTTTTACACACTTTTTGACACCCCTTGGGTTTTTTGTTTGTGATTTGTAGTGTAAGACCATAGATAGGACCCATCCTTCCTCACAAATACCATTTTATTTTTATCTCATTAATTTTTATAGTACTTTTTGACACCTTCATGGGTATATATTTTATCTCATTTAGTGTAATACCATGGATAGGCCATGGCCTTCCTCATAAAATTATCATCTTGTCATTCCTTTTTCTAGAATTTGTTTAGCAATGGTTACACATTCTTACTCCTTGTTCTCAACTTTAGATTTTAGGTTTTTTGATAGATGAAATTTTCACAAAAAGATATGATAACATGTTTTCCTACATTTCCCTCATTCTTATGATAAATAATCACACTTTATTATCATTGTATCCCTTTTTCACCCTATGTCACATTTTTTGGTTCCTTTCCTTTCACTCCACATTGGATGAAACAAGGTCAAAGTTAGGAGATCACTTTTATTTCACCTAGATTTATGAGACTCTTAAACACCATGATCTCTAAGTTCTTTCTCTTATCAACTAAGTCCCAAATATTCAAATTAAAGTCATATTTAGTAACCATGTTTGGTTTTCCAAATCCATATGGAGGAGGAATAGAAAAATCCATCAAGAAAGTTAAAATCCAAATCATTTCAAATAAAAGGCAATGATATACAAAAGGTAACATACAAATCTCAAAGGTCAAAATCACACCAAAAGACATGATTGTAAGCACATCTCCTATCTCCATTCGAAGCTCAAATTTTATAGTTGGCCTCACAATAGAGATGAGGTCTATTAGAGTGTAGTAAGCCAGTCTACTAGAATAATAGAATTCAAGAAACTCTATGATGTTACCTACTTTCTCACACAAGCACCTAATCTTCATAGTAGATTGATGGCTCTATAAAGGGTCCTAAGAAATGAAGAACATGTTGTGGGAAGGTAGGTCCATTTTAATTTTTATGCATATAGCCTTCATGGGATCATCTATATACCTCACTTTTTGACCTAAGACTTGTGTGGTTAAGATATTTTCTTTAGAGTCCTTAAGGTCAAAAGTCCTCTTGTTTTGACAAACATAATTTGAGTGTCTTAACTTCGATAAAGAGTTCCTCTACCTTGATTTTTATTTCATTATCCCCTCCACCCATTTTATTTCCCTCCTTGATGGGAAAATTGTGATTCTAAATGTATTTTCCCTCTTCTATACTTCCTTCTTCCTCACATCTTAAAAACAATATGTTTGAGAAGTTATGGATTACTTTTTTTACACCATGGATTTATATTTTGAGATATGACTTGATTAATTTTTAATATTTATAATTGTTGTACAACCCCTTTTTGTGGAAACCTAAGTCCATTTCTACTTTCATGCATCTTTTCCCATTGTTAAGTGATGTTGGCTTGTTACTTATCAGTTCTCAATGTTTTCCCTTTTATACACTTTTTTCCATTGATGATTGAGGTTGGCTTGTTACTTTTCACTCATTAATGATGTTTTACCATTTTTAATCACCCATATTTTTTAAAGTAAGTATTTTTACTATTTTCACATTGATGTTTGATTACCATCTTTTTGATATGTATCCTTGGTTTCATTTAGTGAGTTTGCCTTTCTTACTTAAGGTTCACTTATTTGATTGTTTTTTGTCTTTAGTAGCATTGGATTTTTGATTACTTGATTTACTCTAAATTTTGACTTAGTCATTTAGTCTAAAATAACACTTTTCACCCCAGCTTGCCAAATTTACAATAATGTCATGTCCACATAGCACCAGTTATCTTGGCTTTCTTGAATTTGTTTGTTTTTGCTCTTTAGTTTTGTATTATTGGGTTTGTCAAAAGTAGTCATTATGCCCTACACAATAAAAACTATATAGTAAAAAACCATCCAAAAATAAAGTTAAGTCAAGGTACGCATCACATTTAACTTTCATTTATTTCCCTTTCCATTATTTACTTTCAGTTATTTTTGCTTTAAAAATTTGTATTTTTTTTAGCTTTAGCATTGTATGTTACTATGTTTTTTTTCTTGAAGAACCATCCCCTATTTCACTTATGTGATATGTGATAAGATTTTAGTGGGGCATATGTACACACATAATATTTTCAACTTTATCCATTATTGATTCTTTCTATCTTGTAGGAACTCGTCGAGTCTCAATCTCTCTAAGTGCACACCCTAAGGGGTGCACCGAGAAAATGGTGGGTAGACCATTGGTGATTCATATTATTTTTGTTCAATATTACCAATTTATACCAATCCAACTAGCTCATAAAACTATTCTCCTAAGCTATTACTCCACTTTTTCACACTCCTCTAATCATTTACCACCTTCATTATCCATTTTTCTAAAATAATAAAGCTAAAGCCGTTTTTGATGTGACCATACGTTAAAATCATTTTGGCGACCAACATCCTTCCAATTCCGTGAACGGTGGGGTGTAAGATCTGTTAGGAGGGTAATTTCCATGAACGGGAGCCGCGCTGTGGTGAACGCTCAGTCGATTTATAACGACTGCGGTGAACGTTCAGTCGATTTATAACGACTGATTAGGTGAAGTTATTTGGAATTTTAAGGCTTAATTAGTGCAGCTCAGACTGTGGATCAAACTCCGTGACAGTTGTATATAAAATGATGCATAAATAGCAACCCCATTAGTTGCCCTAATTGGAGGGTCGGAATTTTCAGGAGCCGTTCTGGAAAGTCCCTAGTGGATTCCACGGTCAGTGCCGCCCGGTCACATTAATACAATTGAGTGGAAGGCATTATTCTCAAAAAGATTTCTGACGAAGGGCTGGAGGGAAAAAACAATTATGAAGAAGATTCTTTAACGTTTACTAGAAAAAGAAACTGGGAAAGAGAAAAAAAAGAAGAAAGAAAAACCGAAAAATATTATAAAAAAAATCGGGTCCAGCTGAATTTACCTCCCCGCCGTGCAGCTGAATCCAAGCGTAACTGTTGTTGAAATTGTAAGGCGCGCACGAGTTTGTGTCCATGATTATTGCTGCTGGAAGTAAAACAGCTATATAGCTGAAAAGAGGGATCCACCAAAAAGGCAGCATCTGACATAAGTTAATATACCCGATTTTTTTTATAATATTTTTCGGTTTTTCTTTCTTCTTTTTTTTCTCTTTCCCAGTTTCTTTTTCTAGTAAACGTTAAAGAATCTTCTTCATAATTGTTTTTTCCCTCCAGCCCTCCGTCAGAAATCTTTTTGAGAATAATGCCTTCCACTCAATTGTATTAATGTGACCGGGCGGCACTGACCGTGGAACCCACTAGGGACTTTCCAGAACGGCTCCTGAAAATTCCGACCCTCCAATTAGGGCAACTAATGGGGTTGCTATTTATGCATCATTTTATATACAACTGTCACGGAGTTTGATCCACAGTCTGAGCTGCACTAATTAAGCCTTAAAATTCCAAATAACTTCACCTAATCAGTCGTTATAAATCGACTGAACGTTCACCGCAGTCGTTATAAATCGACTGAGCGTTCACCACAGCGCGGCTCCCGTTCATGGAAATTACCCTCCTAACAGATCTTACACCCCACCGTTCACGGAATTGGAAGGATGTTGGTCGCCAAAATGATTTTAACGTATGGTCACATCAAACGGCTTTAGCTTTATGGAATTTCTTACCTTATACTTTTTTTTTTTATTAGGTGATATATGTTTGTAAGTTGTTGGTCAATTACATCACATGTTTAAAACTTTTCAGAAATGGGGAAGGAGAGAGCTTGCACTCACTTTTCTATTTTCTAATTTGCTCTTTCAAATTAATAATTTTAGGTTATTTAGTAAGAGACATTTTTGTTATAAATGTTAGGTTGTAAGTTGTCCGTGAATTAAGTCACATGTTTAAAACTTCTCAAAAGTTAGGGAAGAGAGAGCTTGTACTCTCTTCTCTATTTATTAATTTGCTCCTCTAAATTAACAACTTTAAGCTATCTAATAAGAGACATTCTCGTTGTAAACATTAGCTTGCAAGTTGTTGGTGAATTAAATCACATGTCTAAAACCTTCCAAAAGCTGGATAGGGGAGAGCTTGTACTCTCTTCTCTATTTACTAATTTGCACCATCAAATTAACAAGCTTAGGTTACCTAATAAGAGACACCCTCATTGTAAACGTTAGCTTGCAAATTATCAGTGAATTAAGTTACATGCTTAAAACCTCCCAAAATTACGACAAAAAAAAATGTTCTCTATTTACTAGTTTGCTCCTCCAAATTAACAACCTTAAATTAAATTAATAAGAAACACCTTCATTATAAATGCTAAAACTTTAATTTTGAGAGCTACATTTAAACCCTACATTGGGTTTTTGAGAGCTACATTTAAACCCCACATTGGGTTCTCTTGTATAGTCAATTACATGTCTATCATATTTTTTTGTTTTTCTTAAAAATGAAAAGCATATATTCCCCTCACTTAGAGCAATATGGCTTGGATTATATGCTTATGAAATCTTTGAAATACCAAACATGGGATGCTATCATGCAGAGCATGGATAATCATGAGCAAGATGCCCGACAATGTTGTTGAAGTGTTTGCATCAATCAAATTTGGGATATTAGCTCAAGTTTGGTATTTTAATTATGGTTGAGATGTTTGTATCAAGGAAGGATATTAGTTAAAGTTTGATTATTAAAATTAACTTATAGTTAAATTAGTGTATATGTTAAAAAATTTCAATATTAAAATATAATTTTATTATATTACGTATTTAATTATTTTTAAAGATATATGAAAAATATTAAATTTTATAAATATTGAGATTATTGGAAATTCATAAAAATTTTAAAAAATAGATTTATAATTTTAAATATATGTAATTTATAATTAAATTCAAAAAGATTATGAATTAAGGGGTCTATAACATTTCATTGAAATAAGGTTTTTAATTATTGATCTATATCTTCAATCATGTTTTTCTTCTCACAAAAATTATCCTACATTCAGATATTTAATAAGACTTAAAGTTTAGGGATTTATAACATTCCATTAAAACAAGGTTTATAAATAACGATTTATATCTTCAACCATGTTTTTTTTCTCAAAAAAATTATCATATACTCAAATATTTAATAATACTTAAAGTTTTGAATATAAATATTAAGTCCAAATTTCTTTTAGGTGATACTAAATTAAATATCTATAATTTTTTTAAGATACTTAATTTAGTTGTGTATTTTTTTTTTATCACCTTTTTAACATATTTAAAATGTAATATAACAATGTAATTTAATATATAATGTAATATTTTTCTATTTTATTAAATTATTTTATTTGAGTAGAAACATTATTCAAATTTAATAATCCAAGTAAATTATGTTGACTATAAATTTTTAGCACGTCCTAATTAACAAATTTTGTATGGAAACTTTCCTTACCACATGCATCAACCCTTCCTCTATTTTTATATATCTCCCTAAGTCATATAACTCTCTTTTCCATCCTTCATTACCACTAGATAGTTTCCACCTTAAAATAATGATTTTTGAAAGCTAAGAATTTTTATTTTTAATATTTTTCTTTGTGCATAGAATTTTTTCATTTTCTAATTTTTTTCTCTATTCTTTGGTGTTTAAACTGAAACTTTCATCATAACATTTCTCATAACTCAACATATATATGTAATATTGTTTGAACTAAGAATCATTTTGGACATCCTATTATTATGTGGTAACATTTCACTCCAAACATTTAAAAAGAGATGTTTTGAGTGATATTATTATAGTTTAATACATTTCAAAACTCTTTAGACCAAAATTTTATATTCCCTTAAAAGACCATTTATTTACCCTTTTTCACATTCGCTCTTATTTTGTTAAGGTACGAAGACATTAATTTAATTTAAATGTGAATCCATCATTTAAGAGGGCATAAAAAGACCCTCTTAAACCCTAGTTAAACTTGAAAAAAAAATTAGCTCGATCTCAAGGTTGAAGGGTCCTTGTCCCATAGACATATAAATCTAATAGATCTAGCTTAACAATATAGATTTTTAAGGCAATGACCTTCAAAAAAAATCCATTTATTACAAATATTTTTTGGTAAATATTTAATGTTGATTTATATAAATATTAGCAAAAAACCAAAAAATAGTTTCATAGAACAAAATCCTACCTTTCTACTACATACAATCGAAATATAATTTGGGAAATAATTCAGAATGATCACTTCCACAACCTTTTCATCACTAACCATATTTTTAACTAAATTTTATGACTTGGTTATCTTCCTTGAATGGACAACAAACTCTTATTGATCATTTTCCCCTGAAGCTAGATTAGAAAATTCTAGCTTTTGACTTGACTAAGAACCTGCAACTACCTCCACCTAATGAAACTTCAAAGTTTTATTATAGTTCCCTTTCTCTAGCTTCACTATACCCTTCCCTTTCCACCAAGGAGGTTCCTTAAATAGACCCTACATATTCCTTTCACCAACCACTTAATGGCTTTTATTCTTTTTGACGACTGTCTCTGAGCACCTCATACTTTCATTTATGGAATTAGCAATAAAAGATCCTCAATAACATACATGAAAATACCTTGTACCCCTTCCTTCTTATGCTTTCCAGTTAATACCTCTTATACTTCTTGGTCAAAATTAACCAAATCAAACAATCTAGCTTCCAAAAGATGGAAAGAAGACAACAAGATGAAACCCAAATGATATTTACTTGAGAAAGTCATTGTTTGAAATGGACTTAATGGAAACAAGTTGATAGCTAAAAGGAGACATTCCCTATGCTCTAGACAAATGAAGAAATCAACCAATAATTTTATCTAGTTCCTGTTTGACATTACCAAATAAATATTACTAGAAAAAAGGGATGTCAAGTTCAAAATTACCCACACTCTCCTGCTAATGGCCAACACTTCCAGCCCCAACACTTTCTCCAAATTTTTTGCGACTTCTACAATGGGAATACAAAAGACATTAAATAATCTTGTCTTAGAAATATTATGCAAAAACTCATTTCTCAATCTTTTGCTCCACCAAAAATTAACAACCATCCCACTGATTTGATGCAATCTAGATCCATACTAGAAAACACAACTTAGCCACAAACCAAAGTAAAAAACTAACCAAAGCTCCCATTTCAAAGAATTTCAATGCCTCTGATCAAATGGCATGAAAAATCCATCATGATTCCATTATTATCTCATGTTTTTCATCAATGAAATCATAAATGACACTAGCATCACCCTATGACCAACTCATCCTCTATAAAAAGAAACCACTGCCACCTCAAATCATAATTCCAAAAGATTATATTTATTTATCACCTTTGTTTTTTAATTTTCAAATTTTAAACAATTTAAAATTATAGATCAACCTACTCAATCCCCAAGTAGTTCCCCATCCTTCTCTTACATTATCAATTATGGCTATCATTGGTTGATCTATACCTACATTCACCAAAAAATTGGCCACTCAATTATTTTCTTAAAAGTAATGTGAGCACTTCCATTCATCAAACTAATCTAGCTTGGGTTAGATAATTACTAAGATATTCTCTAATTTCTAAGATTTAGCCTTCTAATTTTTTAATGCTTAAATGAATACCTATGAATCTCCTTCAATTTCCACTAAAGAGATCCCACATTTGAAATCCAACTGAATACCTACAACCAATTCCTAAACCTCTACTTCATTATTCATTCCATCAAGTAACTTCTAATACATTTCTCTAATCAAGGATACACTGCAATCCTTAGTCACACAACCATCTCTTGAAGCACCTAGATTCCCTCTACAAAATCTGTCAAAGTTGAGGTTAAACCATCTTGGTTGTGGATGAGACTAGATTGCTTCTTTTCTATTCCTTTTATTCTTCTTATCTACAATTAACCCTTTTAATGGGAGGAAGATTAATAATTTTCCAATTAGCACACATCTACATATCCCATTGGATCAAAAAACCCTACTTTCGTTGAATTTGACATGACACTACTTATGATATAGATAACTCCATTTGTCTTAAAAATTCATGCAATGGATGTTCTTTATTTTATAAAATATGGGTATTTCTTTCTTTTTATATTTTCTAGATAATAATAGCTAGGCTACATCTTCATAATCTATAAAGTGAATGCTTTACATATCTCATTGGCCAAGAGGAAAAATCTTGAAAAAGATTAAGCACCCAAGCCCACACCTTATTAAATTTATTACAAAGCCATATCCAACACCAATTATCAAAGGAGCAATTAAATAAAAAATGGTCCATACTTTCTTCCTCCATCTTACACAGGAAACATATTGAAGGTCCAACAAACCTTATTTTTTAAAATGACCTTGAGTGAGCACATGATTATGAACTCACAACCATGCAAAATCCATACCTTTTACAACCCTTCCTTACCCCAAAAAATAAGATTTTCCCAAGCCAAGGATACTTCCATAGCTTCTTCAATCTAATAACCAAGTCTTACTAAATATACACCTATTTTTTATCCAATCCAATGAAGTTGATCTTCTTTATTATTAATAAAAAAATTCATGTTCTGAGGGCAATCTTCTAAAGACTTAACTTCATCCTACAACACTAGGATATCCTTTAACCTTTTCCAATTACCTAATACTCTCGATTTATTAGAACCAAGATCCAAGTAATCTTCCACCTTAAGTCCTCAAAGATTTTCCAAAAAACCATTGATATGTGATCCTTCAAAAAAATTTGCCAAAGGTCGATGACCATTCCAAGAATCCTACTAGAAATCAACTCTCCTCCCATTATTATCTATCCAAGAAACATGCATTAATATGATCAATTTACATTACAATGTGAAGTTCCATATATGAGACCCTCTAGGAGGGTTAATTACTAAAATAACGCTCTACAGGATTTCAAAATCGAGATTCCTAGCTTGAAGAAGTCTACACCATAATCTATCAGATTTCGTCGACATTTTCAAGACCAATTTAGCCCCCAAGGCAAGATTATATAATTGAATATCTTTTATAACTACTCCACCTCTCATTTTCCTTCTACACTCTTTTTCCCATTTCATCAGTAGAATTTTCTTATCCTCTCCAGAACCTTGCTAGAGAAAGTCTTTCATAACCTTATTCATTGATCTAAGAACTTGATTTGGGGGTCTCAAAATAGAAAAAAATTAGGTAAGAAGATCACTAAGAAAAAATTTAATAAGTGTTATCTTACCTGAAAGGGATAACTATTTACCTTTCTAGGCACTTACGTAGTCTTTAAATGTCTCCAATAATTCCTTCCATAATCCATCTTTTCTTACTCCTTTGGACCCCCAAATATTTGCTCAAAATTTTACCAATATTAAAACTTAAGATCGTTTCTAAATTTATTTCTTCCTAATGTAAACAATTGATCAAATAAATTTTATACTTACCTTCATTCACTCTTTGCCCAGAAGCTTGTTCATTTATTTTTAGGATTTTTTAAACTCTATTTCTTCCTCAATCACCACCTTCCCAAAGAAAAAAATATCATCTGCAAATTGATGATGCTTGAGAGCTTATATATTATCCATAATTTGAATACCTTTTATCCCACCTCTTTATTTATCATCTCTTACCGCTCTGCCCAAAGCTTCTACCATCAAGATATAAAGAAAATGGGATAGGGGATCCCTTTGTCCTAAACCTCTAGAGATAGATTAAAAAAACATTTACAGACATATTGTAAGCATAATGACTGGGGATGAATTGGTCTTCAAAACCTTTCACTAAATTACACTTGAAAAATCAATAACTATTGAAATAAACATATAGATCTAGAAAACACAAGCAATTATCCACCTTATCTTGAAACATAAGAATAAATCATATATGTGAGAAACCCTCAAGGAAAATAAAACCCATTGATCTCTAAAAATGGACTATAGTGATATAAGATAAATATCACCAATTCCAACTAACCAAGCACCTACTTGATTAGGGTTTACCAAGCACCCACTTACAAGGAGGCACCAACCCCCTAGATGAATCAGCACCAACTCATCCACCTAATTTATTTTATCACCTTAAAAACACCTTTTTCACATACAATAGATGATGATCACCTTATTTTATCTCTTCACACTCTTTAACCCTCTCAAACTACCTTCTCGGCGTCTTAGCTCAACTAGGTCTCTTCAAGACTGATTAGGTCATATGACCTTGATATTCATATGTAGATACACTATTATATCTTCATTATAGATCCTATATACTCCTATGATGGTTTACAAGACATATTTATGCTAAAAAATATGTTATTTCATTCACTTGTTATATACACACATAAATAGGCCTAAAATTACCTTGTATATATATACCAATCCTTGTTCATATACCACTTAGTCAACCAAACAACATTAAAATCATAGGTAAAACATATAATAAATATTAAGACATCTTATTTACATGAATCAACTGAGATTTGAGTCCCTTTTATTCTTTCATAATTCAATCAGGATTCATTTTCTTGTTAGGTTTCACGGAAACCTATTAGGCCTTCTTAGACACACATTACACTTTGCCTTAGAACACTTTAAAGATCCACACATAGAAGTAACATATCATATAAAAATAAAATAGACCCTAAATAATGTCTTATAATTTCAATAAGATATTTTATAACAAATTACTACATGAAGGCTCTCATTAGTACTCAATCCACTTAGGCCAGTGTATACCAAAAATCTACCTTTAATTACTGAAGCTAAAACTCACTTAAGCTAGTCAATTATGATTAAAAAATTATATAAGTAGAGTCTACATTATCTAAGGTTCATCATTAAATGCATTATATACTTCAACTCAGGTCATAGATTCTCAAAAACACTTATGCAACTTACTCACTACTGCTAGTTTTCCTCAAAGACTAGTCACGGTGACTCAGACCTCCGATGCCTATATAGATATATTAAATAACTTATTATGAATTTATATGATCCTATAACATATCCATATTAACATTATTATAGGACATTGTGAAGTAGGGTATCTTTTCCTATGATTCTTAGCAAACATATTTCTTATGAAAAATCAACTTTGTGTGCTCAAAATCATAATGTCAATATTTATAGAGACTTGTGTTAATCTTAGAAGGTTCTAGGTTAAAGAGGAATAAAAATTTCATGAGTTTGTTACAGAGATTTATGTAGGAGCTACAGTATAGGGTTAGAATGGGTGTTTTCTAGGTGGCCTAATGAGTTTGATGCAAAGTCAAGAAGAGTTTGATGCTTATAAAGGTTTGTGAAATTCTTTGTGATGTATTCCAGGTGATTTCAAGATTTGAAGATCTTTTATGTACAATTAGAAATTTTTTGTTTACTCTCAGGTTTCCTAGTTTGTGCTTGAGAGTATGTAGGTCCTAAAATGGGTTAAAGGATGTATGGGTTCCCAAATATGTGGATGTTTAAACATAGGTCTTGAATATGTGTCTAGTGAAATTTGTGGGCTCTGCAAGTTCCAGGTAGGGATGCAAGGAGTTTAGACATAGTAAGAGGAAGGGTGATTTTTGATTAGTTTTTCCAAAAGAACAAGGCATGAGTATTTAAAAGTTAGTTCTTAGGTTGATTTATTGCATGTTTCCTATTTGGTAAGTGGCATGAAGTTCTATTGGTGGTCCTTGAGGTAGTTTGAGAGAGAAGGCTAGTAAGCCTATGTGGTGGTTCTTCATGGTGTGTGGAGATCTAAAGATGGTCAAGTGATGAATTGGATCAAAAAATTTAGGGGGAATCCATTTTAGATGTTTTTTGGTGAGTTCCATCATATTTTAATATTTTTGTGCTCTTTCATCATTGGTTGTAGTGATTGGTTGAAGAGAGTGTTGGCATGGAGCAAGAGAAAGTTGACAAGGCAAGAAAAGGTAGGATCAAGGTAAGGGTGTGTTTGTATCATATTTATAAGGTGGTATTTTCCTATTGATGGTATTTTTAGGTCCTCAATATCATTTCATGCCCAATTTTTCATTTCATCAAATGATGAGAAATTTCTTATTATGAGAGTGCTTGAAGATGCTTGAAGAGAGAGAAGGAAGGTGAGCTGAATATTGCTATATGATGATTGTTGACATCAATGACAAAGGGGGATATTGTTGGATAATTATCAAATATGTCATGGTGATGTCATGGAGGTGTCATGGTGAGTGGATGAGGTTCCTTGATAGTCTAAATGATAATGACAATGTGTACAATGAGTTTGTCCTAATGTGCTTAAAGTTGGCTTGGTTGAT
>JARHVA010008001.1:532500-573080 GCA_037957365.1 Torreya grandis | reverse complement strand
TTGAAAATATATATACATTTTTACTAAGCAACATAACATATTATCCCTTACAAGTCAAGAGAGATTATATAGACACAGAATCTATCTAAGCCTCATATGACCAATTGTTAAAGGAGCTCAATTATTGATGTTTGTTTGTACATTCCCTATTTCCTATGATTCCTCAAGATTTAAACTAAAAATAAAAGGTCTGCTACACAAGCAATGTTGTTTGGTTTTCAAACCCTAAATCTATTAGATTCCCTTGTGTTATGAAAAGCTGATATGAATAATGTCAGCAATATTAGAATGATAAAGTTGACCGCATTTAGCAAATATTATTGAATAAAGTAATAATTAATAGGTAGGAAATCCATCTTCACTTATGGATCAACTCATTCATTCATTCAATTCTTTAGTAACTCCATATTCTTGCTCTTGATATTTTTAATCATGGACATATAATCTACCTTTCCTTCATCACCTGAATTATTAAGAATTCACAAAATTATTACTTTCTTGATATTTTATTTACACTATGTTGCTTTACAAATCCCCTCTTACCAATATATATGTATATGTATGTGTTTATATGTATGTATGTATATATGCATATACGTATGTATATGTATATTTGTGAACATATATATTTGTGTGTATTTAAATATATATGTATATATGTACACACACACACACATATACATATACATATGTGTGTCAGAGATAGATATATATTAAAAATATACATATGTATATATGTATATATACATACACACACACACACACACGTATGCATGCACGCACACATGCACACATGTGCACACACACATGTGCGCACACGCGCACACACACACACACACACACACACACACACACACACACACACACACACACACACACACACACACACACACACACACACACACACACACACACACACACACACACACACACACACACACACACACACTCATGCGTGCGCACACATACACACAAACACACACACGCGCGCACACACACACACACATGAACATATACATACATACATATATATATGTATATACATATGTATATGTGTTTATTTGTATATATACACACACATAAATATATGTATATATACATACCCACATATGTGTGTGTGTATGTATATATAGATGTGTGTGTGTGTGTATATACACAAAAATACATAGATATATAAATGTGTGTGTGTGTGTGTGTGTTTGTGTGTGTTTGTGTGTGTGTGTGTGTGTGTGTGTGTGTGTGTGTGTGTGTGTGTGTGTGTGTGTGTGTGTGTGTGTGTGTGTGTGTGTGTGTGTGTGTGTGTAGATGTGTGTGTGTGTGTGTGTATACACAGACATACATAGATATATACAATAAGTTTTTATAAATTATATGAGAGATGATAATAGATTAAAAATATTATGAGCTCTCATACCCTTCCATCACTTTAAAGTTGGTGTAGAATAAGGGTTCCGTTTACTTTTAATTTTGTATCCAAAATAAAACATTAATATGATATCCTTTTCTTTTTTTTAATAATAAAAATAAGTTATTATGCATCTATTTTTTTCTAGTTTATAATCTATTCACCTATTTTTTAATAGGTCTTTTAGGTTTCAACTAGACATTCATACAAGCAATATTTTTTATCTAATCTTGAAAATTCTTTAATAAAATGCATTCATGATATTCTCTACTCATAATTATTTTCACATCATGGAGGTAGAAAGTGTTAACATCAATGAGCTTTATAGTACCATGCAACCTCATTTGAACAACTCTCCTTCAATCTATAAAGGAGAGATCATCTCAACAAGGTTAAAAATTCAATCTCTTCTTCTTTTAGAAGGAGATATATGATCATAATCATTGATATGTGGCATTATTACTTTGTTTAAGTATAGTTTACTTACCTAACCAAATGTTAATGTGAAAAATATTTTTCTCTTTCTAAATGCCTTGTGAATTTCAACAAATGTAATCCAAAGTTCATATTGGCAATTTAAATCTCAATATATCTAATGGAAATTATAGGAGAGAGAGACATTAGATTTATTTATTTTTCCTTCCATATAGATTAAATTTATAAAAATATAAAGTATAAAACTTAAATTTCTTTACTGTAGATTCATCATTTTTCAGTATTATTTTTTATCATTTATTAGAAATAAATTATTCATACGAGCCAAAATTTTATCAAGTTGCTACATAATATGTCATATATTTTTAAAATTTATTTGATTTATAATTAAATTCATTGTCTGAGGTTGTGTGGTATACTTTTTTGGTTCATATTTGAATAGCAATCCAAATGTTGTCAAGCATTTTTAGTGGTATAATTAATTTTGAGTATGACATAGCCAAGTAAGTCTTTAAAGATAACATACAATGAAAATAAAATTATTCAAAGAGTTTATGTGGCTATGATTTTTTTTTAATCGGTTCATTTTATCCATTGTCTTTTAGTTATTAATTATTAAAATTTCTAATTATTTCCAAACTAACTTTTCCAAATGACACTAGATGAGAAATACCAATACAACCACCCTCTCTAATTACACTACAAATATATAGACAATATAATTCCATTTTTTATTTTATTTGGCTATATGTTACTATGAATAAGTTTGAAATTAGGATTGAGAATTTTTTTAAAAATTAAAGTCAAATTTGAATTCATTTTGTTTAATTTGAATGGATTCATAAATATGGAAGAATAGAGAGTTATAGTCTTTCAGGTCAAATGCAGAGGCAGAAGAGGAGACCAAAGGTATTTTTTTAAACACTTTTTCTTTTTAATGTTTAGATTACTCTCATTCATATTAGAATACATTTTTTATAATATGCTTTGTAATTTCAACAACATTTTAATAATATAATTATTGAGGGTCATGATGTAATTGAAAAAAAGCATAGCCGGATTTTAAGTGAATGGTGAGAAGATACATATCTATAATAGATTATTGAATCATGTTTTTTTGTATTCATCATCAAAAAATATGAGGTTGATAAATTTCATTTAAATGTGAACATCATCTTGAAAATCTATTTGAACATAAAGAAAATAAAAATGATGTTAAAAATAAAGAGATTGAGCAACTAGGAAAAATCCATATAATTTAATTTTTCCTTCTTAATATTGTTGTTTAAAATGCATTCCTAATTTATGAAAATTTGATGAGGTGTAAAGAAGTCATTCAATACACCAAAGAATATATTATAATCCAAGAAATGGTGCAAGACAAATTCTCCTTTTGTTAGAAAATGTAAATATTACTATGGAAATAGTAAAAGGTTTGTGTCAAGGAATGAACTTAGCTTGAATAAAGTGGATGATCATAATATTACTCACATATTTTGGAGAAAAATTGTATAAAAAAACATAATTTATCTGAGAGGTAATAAAACATCCATCTCAAAGGGCAACAAGAGCTGATTTATAGCTTCAACACCTACCATGTGGAATTAAAAATATGATGGCCAAATATATCTACGGGTGTCTACTATAAATACAAATTTTAATGGTTTGTACTGTTAGAGTGACTCACAATCCCTACCTTAAGGCTAGTAAATCTATGAAAGCTTCTAAGATCCTTACTAGTAAAAAATCAAAGTAAACTAAATAATAAATTTTTCTCCTTTAAAATAAAAGCAAAATTCATGATTATCTTCTAAGGATAAGCCTCCAAAAACTATGAAATTTTTAGTCAAACAACCCAAAATAAAATAGATTAAGCCATGAAAAAAAGGCAAAAAGTATAACACATCATTGAACTAATAATTCATATCCATGTCTCTGCACATATCTCTTTTTATTTGGCTCCACCCATTTCACAAGACCCTAAAAAGATGAGTATTAGAAAACTATATATTATTGACTTACCAAAAAAATGCATTATGGATAAATTGGGTTCAAAATGTGTACATTATTCTATTTTACATCATTGCAGCTTTGTAAATGGATCAACACAATGGAAATATGTATATGAGTATGGACTAAACATTAAATTGTGTTTTTTTCAAAATAAACTTTAACATTTTATTGACTATGCCATTTCATGTGCCAAAGAAAATAACATCATTTGAGGCTAGGAATTTGGTGACTCTATTGTGCACTGATCAACAGTGTAGCTTTTCTCTTAGCCATATTTGATATACCTGAATAAAACCTTAGAAACAAAGCATGGAATGATAAGAATTATTGTTTATATGCATGCATATTATGTGTTAAGTTAAACAGTATCCTTAATTTTAGTTGGAGATGAATTGGATTTCAAGTAAATAAAATCTTCAGTTAGACCCATTGCTTGCATATCATATTGTGTTGAATCCATTATACGGAATGTTACATCTTGTCTTCATACCTTTAGGATATGAATAAAATAAATAATGTCTTAATAGTTTGCTTCCATGTAAAATTTTCATATTTGTATTGAGGGGTATTTATATACATTGTATGTTTGAGACCAATATCTAAAATGGACTATTGTATAGGCAGTCATATTTCCCAACCAGTTTCTTGTACATTATTGGATTTATTCAGTCTGACTGCTTTCCACATCTATCTCCTACAAACCTTATAGAAATAGGTTAAACACTTTTAAAAGTCCACAAGGAACATATCTAGCCCATGGAATTATGAATAATATACTTGATATAAATCATCATTATCTATGAACAAGAACAATTGTAACACTATAGAAAATCTTGAGTAGAAATCTGATTTTATAAAATTAAAAAATTCTCAAGGAAACTATTAAATAAAATTACCAAGTCTTAGATTAGAGATAAGATGCCATAAGATCAATATATTTATTTATGTATTCTCTTAAAGTGACATAAATCTATACTAAAATCCACTTATAAGGTTATTACATATCTTTAGAAGTGTAGAATAAAGTCAGACAACAATGTGTATGGAAATAACATGTAGTGTAGAGGAAATCAAATGGAAATCCTATCACATTTCTCCAAATATCAAGTTATAGAGGAAATTTTTATATGACATTATAAAATAACAATGTGTGAATAGAGAAATAAAAAGGTTCCATTCTAGCAAGACAAGTAATCTTAGAACTTATCTCAAAATGTCTGGCACCAAGGTCATATCTATATATAATAGTGGTCTAGTAAGTTTGAACCCATCAAATTTTCAAGAAGATTTGAGACATACCTAATTACAGTGTGAAAGTCTTTTGGATAGAATTTATACCTATCTATTGTGGTTAGTGGCATAAGTAGTACAATATGTGGAATTAAAATTAATGAGTCACTATTTAGTTTCTAGCCCCCTATCCATCCCAGTGCCACACATAGGTAAGATGTGTTGTTAAATCCCTCCATAATGCCATATGTGACTAATTAATATTTTTATAAATCTATTTCATGCATATGGATTTCCAAAAATTTAATTGGATTTAGTCCATCAAACTTATTAGCCATTTAACTTAAAATGAAAAAAGAGAGTTAAATATTCATGGACATTACAAAACTATGAATTTTACATCTAGTAATCGAATTATCATTGGTTGGTATGGATTTATTGAAAAAAGTAAAACCCTGTGGAAAAAACAATAGTACATAATGGTAAAAGTCTTTTTTCAGGAAAATCAACTTAGATTGAATCATGTGTATGAACATAAGATTCCTTCCATATTTTGGAGAAAAAATGTAGCAAAAAAATTAATTTGTTTGAGAGATAATAAAATATCCATCTCAAAGGACAACAAGAGATAAGTTGAAGCTTTAGTTCCTATCACATGCAATTAAAAGTATGGCAACCAAATAGATCTATGGATACCCACTATAAATATGGCTTTTCATGGTTTCCAGTGTTACAGTGACTCGTAATCCCTGGTTTAAGGGTAGGAAATTTGATGGTAATGATTAGGGCTGATGTTACTATCGTAGGAAAGTTTGTATATCCATATTTGTACAATTTGATTTTTCTGTTTGGAAGTCTCCTTTTGTGAGGTTTTACCTTTGACTTCATGCGTAATTATAGAAATTAGTTTCTTTCTCTTTAACCCATATTTCTAATATCTTTTTGAATGTCACAACAAATTCCTTACATTTCCAAGACCTATATATGATTTTTTAATTATATTATGATTTACGCATTTTGATAATAACAATTTCTATGAATGTGTGTCAAAATACCATTCAAACCAATGTATGATGTCATGCACCTTTAGTTTTGTCACTTTTTTCATATTCCTCTAACTTTATTATAACAAAATTTTACAAGGAAACTTTGATATCCTTGATGATACCCTAGGAAAATTGAAAACAAGTTGTATAAATTAGTAGTAATTGCATAAATTTGAAACTGTAATAAAATAGAAGGAAACCCCAAGAATCTTAGAGTTTATTTTGCCCAAAATAGTGATTGGGTTTGTAAATTTTTTTGCCAATTTTTAGATTAATAAAACCCTAATAGGATTAATTTTTGAACACATCTATCTACTGTGTCGGGGGTGAATAAGTATATTGATTTAAGATTAGTCATATAATACTATTAATGTAAATTAGAATGTATATGTAGAGATCACACACACACAAATAGACATAACACTCAATGTACATAGAAAACCCAATATGGGAAAAACCACAATGAGAATAGCTATTAGTATCTACAATTCTAATCTAGCCTCATAATCAAAACCTCACTAGTTACAATGTTTAAGGGAACCAACCATAATGTAAGACCAATCACCTAACTTATGAGCACCTACTCCCTAACTAATCACCAACTCAACATTTTTTATGACACATACCAATAAGATCTATTATGCAGCTACAACTCCAGATTATAAAATTGATTCAAAAGTGAATCCAATTCTATTTACAGACCTATTCTATAACTATGAATTAGTGTCAGTTATTGTATAGTCTAGTGTCCCATGCTTTCAGAAGTCATTGGCTATTTTGTTGGCCTTGTTTGTTACTATGGATATGAGTGTAGTGTCAATTGCATGTAGGATGGATAGGATTCTATGTAGTTTGGAGGTATATGGCACTATATCTTTGTAGGCTAGGACTATTATTGCCCATCTATATAGGGATCTTTATAGGTTTACATATGAGGCATTTAATGGTAGATTGAGTGCAATGACCTTATTGCATTATTTGGCCCATGAGCACATAGCAATTATGCGATCAATTAGATTACATAAGCTACAGTTGTCACCTCCACAACCATTTGGGGAGTGGTGGATGAGTATATTGGCTATCCAGATTCTTGGGATGGATCATTATAGATGA
This sequence comes from Torreya grandis, assembly GCA_037957365.1. Lineage (NCBI taxonomy): Eukaryota > Viridiplantae > Streptophyta > Pinopsida > Cupressales > Taxaceae > Torreya > Torreya grandis. Next base: position 565,838 of record JARHVA010008001.1, on the reverse strand, counting down.
TTTTTAGATTGATTGGTGGTTTATTGAAATTATATGTGTATATGGCATTTGAAAATGCCTTGTATGTTTGCTTTCCAATTTGAGTTACATGTGCCCATGTCCATTATTTTATTAATCCCTTGGCCACTATTGTATGATTCTTTCTTCTTACCTTGTGCAATTATTTCCTAATTGCTTCTCATAGCTTTTCAATGCCATGATCCACATCATGCATTCTCCTACTTTATTGAATTCCTTGATCCACATCATTCATTATCTTGATTTCTTAGATGTCATGATGGAAATCATACTCCATCCATTATTGACAACTAAAAAATAACTAGACTTCTAGTTCTAGTTTATTATATTTCACATGATATTACATGGTTATATCTATCTAGGCATATCCAGGTTGATTTAACAATCTCTCATACAAACCATGCTATATCTTGATATATATTATTGATTATCATTGCTATATCATGTAATTTTGTAACACAACACACTTTTAGGGATCTTTCTTCTATGGGAAGTCATTGAAGGGTCTTCATTCATATCCTCAAAAGAGGGGCAACAAATAGGGGTTTTGTCATAGAGATTAGAGCTCTTACCAAACAAAAATTTTGTTTTCAAAACACTCAAAATAGTATTTAGACTTTAAACTAGGTAAAATATAATAGACAAACAATGAAACTTATTCAATAGTCTTTAGAATTAGTATGAGACAAGACTGCCCAGTTTGGACTATAACATCAGATAGTAGGGTGTCTTATTTTGGCATTCTTGTCTAAATAATGAAAAAACTAGATTTTCTAGAAACAGGTAGAAAGGTAAGCTCAGCGACAATTTTGTCACCTATAATTTTGTTTAGAATCAATAGCTTCAATATAACTTTTATTAGAGAATCTAGATATAGGGGCATCACACGTTACATGATGGCTCTCACTTCTAGCTTTAGATTAGGTAGTTGGTATAACTTCTAGATCATAATCCATGTCATAAACACCAATGATTGGGGGCAAAGTGCATAGCATATTTTGTTTCTCTTCTTTATAGTTTATGGTATTACCCAAGCATTATCAGTAGTTGTGTGTTTTATTCCATCTGTAGATGGTTGGTATCATTTTTGAGTGGATTCCACATAAGCCTATTTCTTATTTTTAGAGTGACTTTCATACAAGCCTAATATCCACCTTTTTTAAGTGGTTAAAAGTGGCCTAGTTTCTGACACACATTTGGCTATCCATGACACATTATAATATTTTAGAATATTCATGGACTTTAGGAGTCATCTCGTATGACACACATTTCATACCAATATTAGTTCATATCTTCCCTTCATAGGGTAATGACGGATCTAAAGGAATAGCTAGCCTTTGTATTCTTGAGAAACATACTCAAAGGGATTGGACACTCAGTCTAAACATTGATTAACACATGCATGATCACATAGTTTCACTTATTGGGTGACGATGGAGCTAAAGGGCCAGCCTTTGCATTCTTGAACCTTTCTCAAGGGAATTAAGCACTCGAAACCATTCATGATATTACTTTATTTATAGTACATATTCAGCACATAATCAACATCACTCAGCATAACAATAGGTTTTGTATTGGTTCACGTACCTGGTGAGGTGTATTCATTATTTTTTCTTCCTCTCTCTTTTACCTAGCTTTTTTACATTTTTAATTTAGACATAACATGTCTACTAAGAATTGATCTACTCCTAATTTTATTTTATATATTTACATTTCATGATGTGTTCTCTCTATACACACCCAACATCACATAGATTCATGAGTTCACACTTACATGTAAGTTTAGGTATGCTTTCTAATTTTCCTTTATCTAATTATTTCACTTTGTTGTATCACTAAAATAAATCATTGGAAATTCTAGTCATATAAAATGTCAAAATTGGTAGCTTGATTGTGGCTTATGACGCTAAACCCATAGGTCCCTCTTACGTACTCTCATGATCTTTATAAACACCATTTTACTTATTCCCAATCATTCATGGACTTTTGAAACCTAATTCCAATTTAGCCAAGCTGTATTTCCCATGATAATTCCATCCTCCCAGGAGAGGAGTGCCTAACATGTAATATAGCATCAAACCCTAGGGTGTCGTATTTTGGTGCTCTTATATAATTTCATTTTTAACTCCAACAACTATTTCCTTCTAGTTCCTATTGTTCATCTTGTTAGCCTAGTGTGAATACATTTGACCCATGACTAATAGATCTCTATAAAATCCCATTCAAAGTTCATTGAGAAGGTTGGCAAATATTAGAAAAGTAAACAAGAATTCAAGTAATACGATTGAGTCAAAATTTCCTATTCTCTACAGATAACCATCCAATATAGCTACAAACATGTCCAAATCCTCACACCAATCCCTAGCCAACTCAAGCACACCCAGTTTAGAATTTTTTTATCCACATAACACTATTACATAAAGCACATCAGTGGGAGGACTACATATGGATTGATCCTTCTTTAGAGTATTGGTATGTAGGTAGCAATCTCACATAAGGCATATGGATACGCGTTTATTGCATATTACTCACACTAACCCTCAGTTTTCTTTCTCATGTTTGATTAAAGCATAATGAAGTCTAGGGTTTAAAGATTAAATCATCTCTATAAGGAGTTTGATAGACTTTCAATAGTTTATATTTGATAGACAACCTCACATTGGGATAGTGAACAAAACCCAAAAAATGCAGGTCTTTATGAGCAGTGTCGAGAAAAAAAACATAAAAAGACTATAACACCAAACCTTAAAGTGTCATTTTTTGATGCTCCTATCTTTTCACAAACCTAAAGTGAGATCCTGATTTGTGACATTTTCCTAATCTTGCATAGTAAATTCTAGACCCTGTCTCAACCATTTCATCTAATTTTTAGCTAAGTATCATGTTCTACATATTTATTGTTATTTATAGAAAGGCTAAGAATAGAAATAATTTATACATGTACTTTCTATATATATATATATATATATATATATATATATATATATATATATATATATATATATATATATATGTCATTTCTAGTGTTTTTAGGGTGAGGTACAAATGAGAGAGTTTTTTAGGGGCCACATGATGGAGACATTGAGGTTGTTACCATTGTCTACTAATGAGAGAGTTGTTATGGATAAGGTAGGGTTAGGTCATGTGTGTGACCTAGGTATAGTGTAGTGGGATAGGTATCTGATTACTTCCTAATGTTAGAGGTAGAATGTAGATACATGTACTTTTTATCTTCCTATAGGGGAGATTACTATGACTCTGGAGGATGTGTATCCCATTTTTTATTTCCCAGTTAGTAGATGGCATGTGGCATTGTAGGATGAGATGGGTGTCGATGATATTGATCATGCATCCTTGTATTTTATTGGTGTGCCCTCAAGTATACATTAGAGAGGGAGTGATAATGATATATTATTGTCAGTTATTATATAGTCTAGTATCCATGCTTGTAAAAGTGGTTGGCTATTTTATTGGCCTTGTTTGTTACTATGGATGGGAGTGTAGTGTGGATTACATATATGTTGCATAGGATTATGCACAATGTGAAGGTATATGTCACTATGTTCTCATAACTTAGGATTATGCTTTCCCACCTATATAAGGATCTTTATAGTTTTACATAGGAGGCATCTAGTGGTAGATTGAGTGCAATGACCTTCTTTCATTATTGGGCCTATGAGCACATAGTAGTTACGTGATTGACTAGATTACCCAAGCTAGAGCGGGCACTTCCATATCCATTTGGGGAGCAGTGGATGAGTACATTGGCTATCTAGTCTCTTGGGATGGATAATTTTATATGATTAATAGATAGATTGGTGGCTTGTTGAAATTAAATGTGTATGTGGCATTTGAACATGCCTTGTATGTTTGCTTTCTATTTTGAGTGACATGTGCCCATGTCCCTTGTTTACTTGGGCCCTTAGCCAGTATTATATTCTTATTTATTCTTGCCATGTGTGCTTATTGCTTGAATTATTATCATATGTTTTCAATTCTATGATCCACATCATGCATTCTCTTGCTTTCTTAAATTCCATGATCCACATCATGCATTATCTTGATTTTTAGGATGTCATGATGGACATCATACTCCATCCTTTTTTGAAAACTAGCAACTAAGTAGACTTATAGTTATATTTCATTATATTTCACATGTTATTACATTTTTATATCTATCTAGGCATACCCTTATTGATCTAATAATCTCGCATACAAACATAGTTATAACTTGAGATATCTTATCGATTATCAGTGCTATATCATGTATTTTGTAGCATAACACACATGCAAGTCTATTTATTCTAAGGTCAGTCATTATAGGGTATTAATTCCTACCCTTAGAAGAGGGGGAAATATATAGGGGTTTTATCACAGAGATTAGATCTCCTACTAGTTGAAAAATCTATTTTTATAATAGATAGAGTAGTATTAAAACTTCAAACCAGGTAGAATAGACCATACATATAGTGAAAATTATAGAATAGTCTTTAGAATTAGTATAGGACAAGAGTGACAAGTTTGGACTATATCAGACAGTAGGGTGTCCTATTTTGGTGTTCTTTTCCAAACAACAAAAAAACTAGATTTTCTAGAAATAGGTAGAAAGGTAAGTTCAACTACAATTTTGTCACCTACATTTTAGTTTAGAATTAGTAGCTTCAGTACAATTTTTATAGGAGAATATAGATATAGGGGGCATCATGCATGACATGATGGCAATGTCTTCCATTTTTAGATTAGGTAGTTGGTATGACTTCCAGATTAGAATCCATGTTAGATACACTAGTGATTGGGGTCAAAGTGTATGACACATTTGCTTTCTCTTCTTTATAGCTTATGGTATTACCCAAGAATTCTTAGTGGTTTTGTGACTTATTCCATCTATATATGGTTGGAAACATTTTTTAGTGGCTTCCACAAAAGCCTATTACCCATTTTTGGAGTGACTTTCATACAATCCTAATCTCAACCTTTTTTGAGTGGCTAAAAGTGGCTTAGTTTATAACACAAATTTAGCTATCCATGCCACATTTTCATATTTCAAAACATTCATGGGCTTTAGGAGCCATATAATATGACACATTTCATACTAGTATCTATTCATAGCTTTACTTCATAGGGCAATAATGGAGCTAAAGGACTAGCTAGCCTTTGTATTCTTAAGCCACCTACTCAGAGCGACTCGGCACTCATTCCAAACATCAATTAACACATGCATGATCACATAAATTCAATTAGTGGGTGATGATGGAGCCAAAGGGCTAGCCTTTGCATTCTTGAACCTTTCTTAGGGCAATTGAGAACTCAGATCCATTGATGATATTAGTTTAGCTATAATACATATTCAACACATACTTAGCATTAGTCAGCATCACAATAGGGTTTGTATTGGTTCATGTACCCTGTGAGGTTTATTAATTATTTTTTCTTTCTCTCTCTTTTACCCAACTTTTTTACATTTTTACTTTAGACATAGCATGTCTAGTAAGAACTGATCTACTCCTAATTTTAGTTTGTAGATTTACACTTCATGACATGCTCTCTCTATGCAAACCCAAAATCACACAACTTCATGAGCTTCACCCTTTTAGGTAAGTTCAGGTACACTTTCTATTATCCCATTATCTAAGTATTTGACTTTGTTACATCACTAGAATAAAGGAGGGGAAATTGTAGTCATATAAAATGTCAAAATTGATAGATTGTGGCTTATGACCCTGAACCCATAGGTCCCTCTTATGTGCTCTCATGACCCTTATAGAAACCTTTTTACTTATTTCCAATCATTCGTGGACTTATAAAACCTAATTTTGGTTTATCCAAGCTGCATTTCCCTTCTTAATTCCATCCCCCCAAGTTCCATACCTGTAGGATAGGAGAACCCAATATGGACTATAGCATCAAACCCTAGGGTGTCTTATTTTGGTGTTCCTGTGCAATTACATTTTTATCTCAAATAGATATTTCCTTCTAGTTCCTGTCCTTCATCTTGTTGGCCTAGCATGAATACATTTGACCCATGACCAATAGATATCTATAAAATTCCATTCAAAGCTCATTTAGAAGAGGTTAAAAAATATTACAAAAGCAAGCAAGAATATAAACAATATCATTGAGGCAAATTTATTTATTCTCTGCATACAACCATCCAATATAAATAAAAGCATATCCAAATCCTCAGACCAATCCCTAGCCACCACAAGCGCATCCAGCTTAGAATATTTGCATTTTCATAACAGTATTACACAAAGCACATCAAGTGGCAGAGCCACATATGGATTGATTCCTCTTTAGAGTATTGGTAAATAAGTAGCATTACCATATAAGGGATGTGGATACACTTTTAGTTCATCTTACACAAACTAGCCCTCCCCCTTCTTTCTCAAGTTTGATAAAGAATAATTAAGTCTAGGGATTGAAGACTGAATCAACTCTACAAGTATTTTTGTAGACTTTCAATAGTCAAGATTTGGGAGGTAGGCTCACACAAGGATAATGAAAAAAAACCCAAAAAACTGAGGTCTTTGTGAACAATTTAGATAATAATAAAAAAAATTCATCTACCACTAGACCCTAGGGTGTCCTATTTTAATACTCCTATCCTTTCACAAAATTAAAGCCAAATCATAATTTTTGACACTGTCCCAGTCTTGTACAATAAATTCTAGACCTTGTCTCAACCATTTTATCTGATTTTCAACTAAGTCTTTCTACATAGTTATTGTTATTTATAGAATTGCTAAAAATACAAATAAATTATACAAATTAGTAGTTAAATTATTGAAATATTATATACTAATTTATTCAACTTAGACATTTAACTGAATTAGAAATAAGACTCAAATATTCTAAAAATAGTTAAAACATTTAGAATATTAGTGTCTTATTCCTAATTTAGTTAAAGGTTTGAGTTGACGAAATCAATAAATAATATTACAGTAATTTCAATACTGATTTGTATAATTTATTTGTATTTTTAGCCTTTCTATAAATAACAATAAATATTGATAAAATATGAGTTCGCTAAAAATTGGATGAAATAGTTGAGACAAGGTCTAGAATTTGTTGTGCAGGACTGGGAGAGTGTCACAAATTAGGATTTGGTTTTCATTTTATGAAAGGATAGAAACACTAAAATAGGACACCCTAGGGTCTAGCATTATTATTTTTTCTATCACTATAGTCCAAACTACTCATAAAGACCTGAGTTTTCTAGGTTTTGTTCATTGTCTTTGTGTGAGCCTGCATACAAATCTTGACTACTAAAAATCTACATAACTCCTTGTAGAGTTGATTTATTATTAAAACCCTAGACTTCATTGTGCTTCGATCAAACTTGAGAAATAAAGGGGGAGGGTTAGTGTGTGTAAGATGCGCTGAATATGTATCCACACCCCTTGTGTTGGCATGCTGCCTACATACCAATACTTTGAAGAGGGATCAATCCATATGTAGTTCTCCTACTTGATGTGCTTTGTGGAATAATGTTATGCGGATGAAAAAAGGCTAAACTAGGTGTGATTGAGCTGGTTAGGGACTGATGTGATGATTTTGATATGCTTGTAGCTGTATTGGATGGTTGTATGCAAAAAATAAGAAAATTTATCTCACTGGTATTATTTGTATTTTTTCTTGCTTTTGTAATATTTAACAACCTCTTCTAAATTAACATTGAATTGGTTTTTATAGAGATATATTGGTCATGGGTTGAATGTATTCACACTAGGTCAACAAGATGAAGGATATGAACCAAAAAGAAATAACCATTAGAATTGAAAATATAATTGGATAGGAGTGTTGAAATAGGACACCCTAAGGTCTAGTGCTATAGTCCAAGTTTGACATTCCTTTCCTACAGGTTCGAGACTTAGGGGGGTCGAATTATCATGGGAAATGTAGCTTGTCTGATTTGGAATCAGGTTTCATAAGTTCACTGATGACTAGAAGTAAGCAAAAAGGTGTCTGGAAGGGTTATGAGAGCACTTAAGAGGGACCTATGGTTTGGGTGTCACAAGCCACACTCAAGCTACAAATTTTGACATTTTATATGACTACAAACATCCTCTTATTTATTCCATTAGAGTAATTTCATGTCAGGTTTCAATTTTTTTTAGTGTATTCTATAGAATAAGTCATTAAATCATAACTTTCTTAAAAAAAAAAAATTAAAAATCCCCCAATTACTAACAAGAAAAATGACTAAATAATTTTCAATAGGACTCTATGAGATCTCCTACATACCATGATATTAAATTCATTGTCGAGAGTCTTCCATGAGTATTTATCCAGGACCATCCTCTGTCTTCTTTAGATTTATGTTATAAAAAAGAATTTCCTAACAAAGATTTATGGTTAATAAAAAAATCCCTAACCAAAAGGGCCTGATGTTTATCCTCTTTTCCTCTTGAGGAGAATTAAAATTGGTTCAAGATGTCTTAGAAGACCATCGATTGACAAGACTACTTATATAAGGTGATCAAACATTGGAAGAGCTTAAATGTGGTTTAATTTTCTTAAGAAACAAGGCTCTCAAAAATTTTCAGGGAGATACAAGACTAAGGATGCTTAACACGAGGGCAACATGATCTATTTGCTCCTTGAAGGAGGAATTTTGAATAGGTGGGATCTAGTTTCGCATAGAATCCTTATTTCTAGTAGATTTTTTGTATTAGACACATTTATGTAACCATCGTTACTCTCCACCAAATTTTATTTTTTAGATTATCCCTATTTGGCAAAGGGATTTGACCAACCCATAAGAGGAGAATCATGAATCCTCTAGAGGGGTGACTGAAATTGAAAGTAATTTTTTCATAGATTTTCTATCACCTTTTTACTAACCCATCAATTAATATTTCATTATGATCAGTATTGATCTTCTCCCTTAGTTTATCATTCCCATTTATTCCATTAAGGTAATTTCATGTCAAGTTTTGAATTCCCTTTTGGATATTTAACTTTTAGATCACCTCTTTTTTTGAATTTTAAAACTATAAATTACTATCCAATAGATGTTAATATTGAGAAAAATAAAATTTTGTGATTGATTGATTTCACAAAGGTAAATAAAGTTATCTAATAATAAATATAAATTTTAGTAACTCTTATTATCAAGATCTAGTTACACAATGTGGGAGGGTTATTTTCATTCCTAATAAAACTAAATAGGGATAATTTAAATGGAATCAATGACTTAAAACATATTTAATGGGGATGGTAAATTTAGCCATGGATATATATTATATTGTTGAATCAGAACAAATAACTTATATAGAAAATTAAAAAATGACTTTCTAAGCCTTCTAAATGTAGACTTTTTGATGACAATGAGGAAATGACTATTCATCTATTTCATGAATGGACACCTTACACAATTTTTATTTTGAATAATTAGGCTATAATTTTGCATTTATTTGAGGTTTTTAAAATTTTCTTCTTAGTCCATGGATGAATCTTCCCTAAAATATAGTAAACTATTCATCTTGGTCAAATATTTTAAGTTTTTTTTGGTTTTATCTTTGGATACCTTGTGAGGGGATATATGATCATAATAATTGATATGATATGTTATTACTTTCATATTACCAAAAAAATTATCAAATTCTAAAAAGTCGGTCAAAAAATTTGTAATTTACGTTTATTTATAAGTTAATTTATTGTGTGACGTTTTATAGTACAGTATTGTGGTTTAGATTTGAATATAAATTGAATTGTTTACAATTATTTTCATTTAAATAATTAATTTTCACCATGACACATCTGATTGAGTTTTTAAAGATAATATACAATGAAAATTTCTCTCTACAAAGAGTTTAGGTGGGTATTAAATTTAAGTAATATATCAATTTATTTTATCTATTATTTTTTCATTCCTCATTATTAAATGTCTTTATTATTTGCAAATTGACTTTCCTAATTAATACTGGAGGAAAAACCCCAAGGAAACAACCCTCTCCAATTACACTACAAATATATAGATCATATGATTTCATTTTATTAATTGGTTATATGATAGTATGCATAAGTTTTAAATTAGGATTGATTTTTAAAAAAAATAGAAACTAAGGTTGAATTAATTCTATTTAATTTTTTTGGTTTCATAATTTTGTGAGAATGGAAAATTATAATATTTCATTTCAAATCTTGAGGTAGAAGGGGAAGCAATGGGTATGTCAAAATAATTTTTTTTCTATTCAAATTAATTTTATTCATATTAGAATCCATAATTCATAACGTGTTTTAAAATTTTAGCAACCTATTATTAATATGATTAAAATTTATCAAACATGCCATAAGTTTTATAGAAGGGGCCTCAAATTATTTAAAATTGTATTTAGTTAAATGGATGATGCTTTGTCTCCATAAGTAAGAAGAAGGGTTGGGATTTCATTTGGCTCAGCTAAATTGACAATATTTATTTGCTAAGATTTATTGGTGTCTTCTTCAATCTCCATTACATCTTTAGGAACAAACATTAAGAGCCAAATATGATGAAAATAAACTTCCTAATCAAATTGTTTGGTTTGCCCTTCCCTCAAAAGGCTCTCATGTGCTAGTTGTTCTTAAAATTGGCGAGTCTTTGATTAAGAACAAGTTATTTTGGATCACATATAATGATAAAAAGGCTCATTTATAGACTAATTATTTAGATGGTTATCCCCCTCTTTTTAAATAATATACCCATTTTCATGATCTCATGGAATAGATACATCCTGAATATTGGATTACAATTTCCATGTAATTAAATAGGCCCAATGGAGACAAGGCGATGGAAAGGAAGTGGATTTACCTTGAAGCTCGGTTGATTCATTGGAATCTAAAAACAAAAAAAATTCATATTCTTAATGATAAAGATATTTCTTTCTTAGATAAGGAAGACATATTGGCTTGGGGAGGACAATGTAATGGAATGTACACTATGACCGATGGTTATCATTCTCTTTGTCATCATTCAATTCAGCCTCTTAAAAATATTTTTGAGCAACATGGGAATCACAATTTATGGTTTATAGTTAGGTTCTTCATCTAGCTTCTCCTTTATGGAAGAGCTCTCATGGGAGATCAACGTATGAAAAAATGATTTAATAGCCACTTTATATGTGTCTTATGTATAGATCAGGAGGAAACTTTTTCTCATCTATTATTTTTATGTTCCTTAATTACTAAGCAATGGCAATTCTCGGTGTGTCTTTTGGTCATCCCATTGACATGAATTTTGTCCCAAATTCAACCTGATGTAGATTGAAGTTGCATGTTATAATTTGACATTTTTTTAATCAAATTATTTGGGTTGAGGTTTCTTTCATCTTATGTGATATGTGTAATGTGTGAAATGCTATAATTTTTAAGCAAAGGATTACTGATAGTGTTAGGATTTGGCAAGACACTCTCAATAATATAAAAATAATCTATCATGCACTTGATGAAACACCCTACAACACCTTTCTGACATGGGATGTCTATTCTTTAGGATCTTCACATTGTTTATTTCCCCCCTCACTCCTAGGTAGACTAGAGTGGGAAGAGTTATTCCTCTATTCCAATACCATGCTTTAAAAAAATCCATACAAATGGATATTCAATGGGAAATCTTGGTTATGCCATCATTGGAGGCATTGGTAAGGATTTGGATAACTCTATGTATTTTTTTTTTCTATGAAAATTCATATTAATGCCAATAATTTAGATTAAAGGTAAGCTATTATGGAATGTCTTAAGTCTTCTTGGAAGGTTAGGTGGGATAGCATCTAGTTAGTTTCTAAAACTATGTTTAGGATGAAGCTAATTTCAGGCCCTAGTTATAATAATTCCAAAGAATGGATGATTTATAGAATTTTCCATAAAATTAAATCATGTGATGATAAATTTGACATGGTTATTTATTTAGATACTCCTCTATGTTTTAATAAATTTTTCGATGCACTTACTAATTGGGATATTGACTAATACGAAGTGAAAGGATTTCTTCCTGCTCCCTTATGGTCGCAATCAAAGCTAAGGAATGATCTCTTAATCATATTGGCCCTATACAATAATAAAATTGATTGCTAGAATATTTATAAAGCCATCCCTTTTTCCTTGGTTAACATTTTTTTTGTTCTCCTCAATTGGTCATTGGGTTCCTCTCCAATGATTTTGGAATTTGTGGGGCATGCTTCAAATTTTGGTCTTGATTAAAATTATGTTGGGTCTTATTTTATACCTTGGTTTTTTCATGAGCCATAAGGTATCATTCTTGTTGGTTTTATTGGCTAGTAGGTGTACAAATAAGTGATTTTTTTATCTTTTAGTTAGGTATGCTCTTCAAACGTGTGAAAGGGGTAGGATAGGTGCAATCCCTAAGTTATTTTTCCAAAGATATATCCCTACCTCTTTGGGTCTTACCCAAATGTGGCATATCTCTTGATATGAAATTAACCATTGTTTAATTCCATGCCACTAAGAATAAGGTATAAATCTATAAAATATAAATTATTAAATCATGTTTTTTGGTCTTCATGATTTGGAAACATGAAATTGATAAATTTTCTTCAAATTTCAACATAATCTTGAAAATCTTGTTGAACATCAAGAAACTAAAGGAAATGATGCTAAAAATAAAGAGATTGAGTAACAAGTAAAAATCCATAACTTTTACATTTTCACTTTTTGAAATTGTTGTTTAAAATCTATTCCTGATTTATGGAAATTTAATGTGGTAGAATGAGGTAGTTTTATACACTAAGGAATATAATATAGTCAAAGACATGGTGCAAGACAATTTTTTTTTTTTTCTCAAAATGTAAATATTTCTATGAAAAATCACTAAGGTTTTTTGTCAAGAAATGAACATATCTTGCATTAGGTGGAGGAACATAAACTTCATTCCATAGATCAAAGAAAAGTTGTAGAAAAAACATTACGTTCTCTAAAGGAATTAAAATATTCATCCCAAATGACAAACAAGTTGAGTACATATAATATCACCCTCACGCATACAATATAAAAGAATAAACAAGAATTTCAATAGGATTCATTATATCTCACGGATATGAGTGGATAATTTTAATGACCTTAGTCTGCTTAGTGATGAAGGGAAATAATAGTACTTAGAGCGATCAATGTCTTTGATTTTTTTGAGGTTAGAGAGAAAATAATGTGGAAGCATTTGTGGGGGATGAGTTTGCATGAGGTATACGAAACTTTTGTCATATTTTTTTAATTTCATTTATAAATTTCCTTCCTTCCATTAAGTGCTTCTAGCATTATGAAAACTTTGTCTATAATAGATGTATTTGAAAATGAATCGGTTGATGTTATGGATAGTGAATTGTTGGTTTTGTTGACAATGACATTGGTGTTTGTTTTGTTGATCATAGATGTCTTCATCTTTGGCAAAAAATACTTTTCCTCTACCAAAGCTATTGTCTTCATCTTACCAAAATGTCTAGCTAGGCCACCACTATGTAATTCTCTTATTATATTTTCTTTTAGAGACCCAAATGGAATGCATAATTGTTTCCCTTCGAAGAGATAACCTTCCTATATGAGATATTGATCATGAATAATATCTGTCCCACTTGTTAATGGATTCCTGCACTATTCAACTATCTTCCCAAAATATGGATCAATATCATATAATTATTTAATAGCTTTAAATCCAACTACTTCACTCACCATAGTAGTTAATAACACCACCCTCATGCTCAATACATCAACTACTTGATTTGATTTTCTTGATTTATGTTTCAACACAAAATTATACCCTTGCAAGAAAGAAACCCACTTTGCATGCCTGCTATTCAAATTCTTTTATGTATTCACATACTTTAAAGCTTAATGATCTATAAATAGTATAAACTCCTTAGGCACCAAATAATGCCTCCAATGTCTTAATGGTTGTACAATTGCAAATACTTCAACATTATAAGTATAATACTTTGTTCTTACCTCATTCAATTTCTCACTAAAATATGTTATTGGCTTTCTTGCTTGACTCAACAAAACACCAATTCTCACAAATGAAGCATCACAATCATCCTCAAACACGTTGTCAAAATTTGGTAATTATAAAATTGGTCTGTTTGTAATCTTATTGTTTAAAATTTCAAAACATTTTGTGGCTGCTCTAGTCTATACAAACTCCTTCCCTCTCATGTAATATGTTATTGGTGCCATAATACTACTAAAATTTTTAATAAATTTTCTGTAAAAAATTGCTAAACCATGGAAACTTCTTACCTCTGTAGTTATTCTTGGAATAGACCACTCAAAAATTGCCTTTATATTTTCTTCAATCATTTTCAAACCATCTACTGAAACTATAAATCCCAAAAATACCAAACTATTGTGCATAAACTTGTACTTCTTCAAATTTGCATACAACTTGTCTTTTCTTAACAAATCCATTACCATTATCAAATGTTGTAAGTTTTCTTCTTTAGTCTTAATGAATATCAAAATGTCATCAAAATAAACAACCACAAACTTACCAATATATTCCTCATAGCACTAGATTCATCACCCTCATAAATGTGTTAGGTACATTATATAATCTGAATGGCATCACCAACCACTCATATAAGCCATACTTAGTTTTGAATGTAGTTTTCCACTCATTTCCTTCACAAAATAGAATATGATAATAACCACTCCTTAGATCAATCTGGGTAAAATATTTTTCTCCTATAATCACATCCATCATATCATCTAAACAAGGTATAGGAAACCTATACTTTATTATAATTTTATTAATTTCTCAACTATAAACACACATTCTCCATCCTTCATATTTCTCTGAAGTTACCAATGATAGTGTTGCACATGGACTCACACTCTCCCTTATCACTTTCTTCCTTAGCAATTTAGTAACCTGTTTATTTAATTTTGTATGTTTTTTTGGACTCATCTTATAAGTTGCTTGATTGGGTAGATTTGACCCTGGAATCAAATGAATGTAATGTTAAATATCTCTGTTGTGTGGTAAACAATTTGGTAACTCATCAGGCATAACATCTACATATTATTTCAACACTCTTTCTACTTATGTTGGTATTGGCACCTTTTCTATTTCTTCATTCTTTGCTACTAGTGCACAATAGCAACCTCCTACCTTCATATCATGGATAAATTATTTAGTATAGAGCATGATTTCTATCTTCTCGTCCTCTTTAAGAGGTAACAAAACTACATTTGTACCACCTTTCCAAAAAGTGAGTATGTTCTTTACTCCATTAGGAACTACTTTCTTGTCAAATTTCCACAGTCTCCCCAATAACACATGACATGCATCCATCAAAATAACATCACACCATATTTCATCATTACAACTCTTTCCTATAGAAAAATTGATTAAGCATTTTTTATCTACTATAACTTCATTCCCTTTCTTAAAACATGAAATCTTTTAAGGATTATGATGCTTTTCACATTGTAGATTTAGTTTCTCAATCATTTCTTTAAAAACCATATTTTCACAACTACCACCATCTATAATTACTCTGCATACCTTTCCACTTGAAGCACATCTTATTCAAAAAATATTTTATTGTAGGCATGCATCACCACCTTATTTATTCTACACTTGATCCTTCCTTAGAGTGATCATGGTTCTTCTCACCATGAGATTCTCTCCAAAATTAGCTACTGCAACTTCAATATTTTTTTCTTTTATTTCAACCTCAACTAGATTTACTCTTGGGTGATCTTCTTGTCTCCTTTCTTGATCTTGATATTGTGGAAAATCAAACGCTCTATGCTCTTCTTCTCCACATCTATAATAGACATAATATATAATTTGATTTATAAACCATCCTCTAGTATCACCATAACCTCATCCTCTCTGAAATCCTCTTCCTCTTTGTTGGTATTGAAGCACTTTCCTATTATCATCTTTCCTTTCTACACCATGTGATGATTCAGCTTTATTGGAATTAAAGCTACCTCTAGTTGTAATAAACCCACCTCATCCCCTTATTGGATGGAATCTACTTCTTTTTGGACGAGTAGATGTCTTTATGAAATTCTATCAATTTTGTTTTTCTTCTGCCTTCAAGGCTAATTGATAAGCCTCCATGTTAAGTATTTTATGCATGCTTAATTCATCTTGAATAGAAAATTTCAGACCATTTGATACCTTTCATCCATTTGATCTTCTATTTTATCATGCTCCACTCATATGGAAAGCTTATAAAATTCATCTATATACTCTTGTATACTGTGATCTTTTTGCCTTAAATTCTGAAATCTTCTATATAAGTTTTCTATATAATAAACAAGAAGAAATTTCTCCCTCAACTTCTTCTCTATATTTTTCCTTGAATTAATCTTATCTTTACCTTTTCTCTATTTCTCTTTCTACAGGTGATCCCACCAAATCATTGCATGACCTTTCAATTTCCTGCATGAAAACTTTACCTTCTTGTCTTCTCTCATAGTCTTCCACTTGAATAACTTCTCCATGATATTCATCTAATCTATCAACTCCTATAGTTTTAAAATACCTTCATAATCTGTAACATCAACCTTGATTCCTTAATTTCTTCATTATAAACCTTGAACCATCCTCTCTTCCATTGATGGTGGCTACTCCTTTTGTTCTTCCTCTTGCTAAATTTCTTCATCACGATTTGTGTCTTCCTCATCACCAATTTGTCTTCTTTGTCAATAGATGATAACCTATGTTAATTATTAAACTTGCCTCTATAGATATTTTGTAGTCCAATTCATCTGTGCAATAGTTCCTCATTCTCTCACCATTCTTTACTCTTTCAAAATTTGAACTTGCTCTAATACCAGATAATTAACTCAAAAGCTAACAAGAAAAAGAAAATTACCAATAGGCCAAGATCTTGAAACAATAATAAGAATTGTTTCGTATTGATTGATTCCCATAATTAGAAACCCAAACCATTCTTTAATAAGCCTCAACTCAAAAATTAGAGTTTACACGTAAAATTTGAAAAAAACTAAAATCTAAAAAAAACCCTATTTTTAAAAACTCCCAAAATAGCCCAAAAATCTACTAAAATATCCTAAAAACTACAATTAGAGTATGGGATGAAATTCAATTGAATTTTATGTCTAGTTCTAAAAATATATAATTTCTTAAAATAAAAATAAAAACCCAAAAAAATAATTAAATCATAATTTTGAACCCTCAAATGATCACATATGGCCTCTAAAAAATATAAAAAGCATTGCTAGACTAATGAATCAACCTAAGAAAGTAACAACATTTTTGATACGGTCATTTTGGCACATAGAAGAGCTCAAACAAATTTATAGGTCAAAATTTATAGCCTCTCGAAGGTTGGCCTTTTTTTTTTTCATCTGAAGGGGAAGGGGAAGAAATTTATGGATTATATAAAGATGCATTGGGGAGGACATAGGCCTCCATATTCTTAAATAAATTTGTGCTCTATGCCTTCAATCTCAATTTGGGCTTGGTCCTGAGGAACACTAGGGAGAGTGTTGTAAACACATGTATGATTCATAGTGCATCCCCCTCTGATTTGGGGGTGAGTTTCGGTGTGAACTTAGCATAATCTAATTTCTTGCCCAGCTCACCCTCTTCCATGTGGCTATATTTATAAACAATTTTTTCTTCATCAAGTAGGTCCACACACTCCATCACATATCTAAAATACCTTTTTTCTGCATGCATTTCATATTATAATGTTAATGTTACAAGGGTAATGGTAATTAATTTTTTGATTGAAAACATCATGCACAGATACTAGTGGTA
This sequence comes from Torreya grandis, assembly GCA_037957365.1. NCBI lineage: Eukaryota > Viridiplantae > Streptophyta > Pinopsida > Cupressales > Taxaceae > Torreya > Torreya grandis. The sequence continues at coordinate 548,092 of JARHVA010008001.1, read as the reverse complement.
TAGTTGATTTTCTTGATGCTATCAACCCATCTATCACCTTCCAAAAATGTGATGCCTACACATATCTCTAGCATTTCCATAATGGTGAGATCATGATCTTTCACCACCACATTCCACAGTCTCTTTTCCTCCACTTGAGACTCTACTTGTATACATATGCTTCCTGACATAATCTTCTCTGATCTACAATTCTTCTTTACTTTACAATGTCTCTAAGGATGGTATTTATATATCCTACTTAGTGTTTATTAATCTGGATTAATCATCATCGATATTCTTGGTTTGTTCAACATTTGGATGATTCTCTCCAAATCCACAAGATCATGATTTTACATCAAACCACAACAAACAACATGAATGACAACCAACCATCCACCATCTACCATCCATAAAGAATTCTCATTGAACTCAATCTCTCTTTTTAATTATCATTATGAATGTTAAAACAAATCCCTTACATTTTCAAGGCCTATACATCATTTTTTTAATATAATTATGATATCCACATCTATATGAATGTGTATGCGTTAAAATACCATTTAAAGCCATGTTTTTTTATTATTGATAGTGGTGGTGGTGGTGGTTTTTGTAATATTAAATGTATATGAAGAATAGTTACATTAATATTTAGAGATTTACATATATTTTCTTACTCAAATCCATCTTTTTTTGAATACCAACATATATTTTCTTACTCGAATTAGTGTTTGTTTGGTGTTCAAAATATACTCCCATAATCAAATTTTTGACAAAAGTATTTCACTGGACTTGTCAATATATTTGGATAATATTATATTATGAGGAGTACCATAATCATTTTTTCCTAAATCTATGATAATTAAATTACTATTGTATAAATTAATTTTTAGTGTAGGATCCCCCACATGTTTGAGACTTAAAAATTATGAACCCTACCTACCATTTGGGATTTATTCTCTTAACTGGTGATTATTTTACAGTGAAAGTCACATTATATCATAAACTATGACCCTTATACATCCATGTGGCATTCAATTTGTAGCTTTGAACCACGAAAAATGTAACTAATTGCATAGACAAAACCCTTTCAAAAGCACTGCATACCTTTTTTAGTTTTATTTCTAGAGTATATTCCCTTTCAGACTGTACAATGTGGGCAACCCCTAATGTTTGAGAAATTAATCTACCAAATCTCTCTCTCTCTCTCTCTTTGCACCACCTTGGACCGATTCACTTAACCAGTGTCTCCTATAACTTCTACATAGTGTTGGGAAATTAGATTATCTCTTTCCATGAAGGACATATATATATGTTAGTATGAATAAGTTTAAAATTAGGATTGAGAATTTTTTTAAAAATTAAAGTCAAATTTGAATTCATTTTGTTTAATTTGTATGGATTCATAAATATGGAAGAATGGAGAGTTATAGTCTTTCAAGTCAAATGCAGAGGCATAAGAGGAGACCAAAGGTATTTTTTTAAGCACTTTTTTTTTTAATGTTTAGATTACTCTCATTCATATTAGAATACATTTTTTATAATATGCTTTGTAATTTCAACAACCTTTTAATAATATAATTATTGAGGGTCATGATGTAAATGAAAAAAAGCATAGCTGAATTTTAAGTGAATGGTGAGAAGATACATACCTATAATAGATTATTGAATCATGTTTTTTTGTCTTCATCATCAAAAAATATTAGGTTGATAAATTTTATTTAAATGTGAACATCATCTTGAAAATCTATTTGAACATAAAGAAAATAAAAATGATGTTAAAAATAAAGAGATTGAGCAACTAGGAAAAATCCATAGAATTTAATTTTTCCTTCTTAACATTGTTGTTTAAAATGCATTCCTAATTTATGAAAATTTGATGAGGTGTAAAGAAGTCATTAAATACACCAAATAATATATTATAATCCAAGAAATGGTACAAGACAAATTCTCCTTTTGTTAGAAAATGTAAATATTACTATGGAAATAGTAAAAGGTTTGTGTCAAGGAATGAACTTAGCTTGAATAAAGTGGATGATCGTAATATTACTCACATATTTTGGAGAAAAATTGTATAAAAAAACATAATTTATCTGAGAGGTAATAAAACGTCCATCTCAAAGGGCAACAAGAGCTGATTTATAGCTTCAACACCTACCATGTGGAATTAAAAATATGATGGCCAAATATATCTACAGGTGCCTACTATAAATACAAATTTTAATGGTTTGTACTGTTAGAGTGACTCACAATCCCTACCTTAAGGCTAGTAAATCTATAAAAGTTTCTAAGATCCTTACTAGTAAAAAATCAAAGTAAACTAAATAATAAATTTTTCTCCTTTAAAATAAAAGCAAAATTCATGATTATCTTCTAAGGATAAGCCCCCAAAAACTATGAAATTTTTAGGCAAACAACCCAAAATAAAATAGATTAAGTAATGAAAAAAAGGCAAAAAGTATAACACATCATTGAACTAATAATTCATATCCATGTCTCTGCACATATCTCTTTTTATTTGGCTCCACCCATTTCACAAGACCCTAAAAAGATGAGTATTAGAAAACTATATATTATTGACCTACCAAAAAAATGCATTATGGATAAATTGGGTTCAGAATGTGTACGTTATTCTATTTTACATCATTGCAGCTTTGTAAATGGATCAACACAATGGAAATATGTATATGAGTATGGACTAAACATTAAAGTGTTTTTTTTCAAAATAAACTTTAACCTTTTATTGACTATGCCATTTCATGTGCCAAAGAAAATAACATCATTTGAGGCTAGGAATTTGGTGACTCTATTGTGCACTGATCAACATTGTAGCTTTTCTCTTAGCCATATTTGATATACCTGATTAAAACCTTAGAAACAAAGCATGGAATGATAAGAATTATTGTTTATATGCATGCATATTATGTGTTAAGTTAAACGGTATCCTTAATTTTAGTTGGAGATGAATTGCATTTCAAGTAAATAAAATCTTCAGTTAGACCCATTGCTTGCATATCATATTGTGTTGAATCCATTATAAGGACTGTTACATCTTGTCTTCATACCTTTAGGATATGAATAAAATAAATAATCTCTTAATAGTTTGCTTCCATGTAAAATTTTCATATTTGTATTGAGGGGTATTTATATACATTGTATGTTTGAGACCAATATCTAAAATGGACTATTGTATAGGTAATCATATTTCCCAACCAGGTTCTTGTACATTATTGGATGTATTCAGTCTGACCGCTTTCCACATTTATCTCCTACAAACCTTATAGAAATAGGTTAAACACTTTTAAAAGTCCACAAGGAACATATCTAGCCCATGGAATTGTGAATAATATACTTGATATAAATCATCATTATCTATGAACAAGAACAATTGTAACACTATAGAAAATCTTGAGTAGAAATCTGATTTTATAAAATTAAAAAGTTCTCAAGGAAACTATTAAAATAAAATTACCAAGTCTTAGATTAGAGATAAGATGCCATAAGATCAATATATTTATTTATGTATTCTCTTAAAGTGACATAAATCTATACTAAAATCCACATATAAGGTTTGTACATATCTTTAGAAGTGTAGAATAAAGTCAGACAACAATGTGTATGGAAATAACATGTAGTGTAGAGGAAATCAAATGGAAATCCTATCACATTTCTCTAAATATCAAGTTATAGAGGAAATTTTTATATGACATTCTAAAATAACAATGTGTGAATAGAGAAATAAAAAGGTTTCATTCTAGCAAGACAAGTAATCTTAGAACTTATCTCCAAATGTCTGGCACCAAGGTCATATCTATATATAATAGTGGTCTAGTAAGTTTGAACCCATCAAATTTTCAAGAAGATTTGAGACATACCTAATTACAGTGTGAAAGTCTTTTGGATAGAATTTATACCTATCTATTGTGGTTAGTGGCATAAGTAGTACAATATGTGGAATTAAAATTAATGAGTCACTATTTAGTTTCTAGCCCCCTATCCATCCCAGTGCCACACATAGGTAAGATGTGTTGTTAAATCCCTCCATAATGCCATATGTGACTAAGTAATATTTTTATAAATCTATTTCATGCATATGGATTTCCAAAAATTTAATTGGCTTCAGTCCATCAAACTTATTAGCCATTTAACTTAAAATGAAAAAAGAGAGTTAAATATTCATAGACATTAAAAAATTATGAATTTTACATCTCGTAATCGAATTATCATTGGTTGGTATGGATTTATTGAAAAAAGTAAAACCCTGTGGAAAAAACAATAGTACATAATGGTAAAATTCTTTTTTCAAGAAATCAACTTAGATTGAATCATGTGTATGAACATAATATTCCTTCCATATTTTGGAGAAAAAATGTAGCAAAAAAACTTATTTCTTTGAGAGATAATAAAATATCCATCTCAAAGGACAACAAGAGATAAGTTGAAGCTTTAGTTCCTATCACATGCAATTAAAACTATGGCAGCCAAATAGATCTATGGATACCCACTATAAATATGGCTTTTCATGGTTTCCAGTGTTACAGTGACTCATAATCCCTGGTTTAAGGGTAGGAAATTTGATGTTAATGATTAGGGCTGATGTTACTATCGTAGGAAAGTTTGTATATCCATATTTGTATAATTTGATTTTTTTGTTTGGAAGTCTCCTTTTGTGATTTTTTACCTTTGACTGCATGCGTAATTATAGAATTTAGTTTCTTTCTCTTTAATCCATATTTCTAATATCTTTTTGAATGTCACAAGAAATTCCTTACATTTCCAAGACCTATATATGATTTTTTAATTATATTATGATTTACGCATTTTGATAATAACAATTTCTATGAATGTGTGTCAAAATACCATTCAAACCAATGTATGATGTCATGCACCTTTAGTTTTGTCACTTTTTTCATATTCCTCTAACATTATTATAATAAAATTTTACAAGGAAACTTTGATATCCTTGATGATACCCTAGGAAAATTAAAAACAAGTTGTATAAATTAGTAGTAATTGCATAAATTTGAAACTGTAATAAAATAGAAGGAAACCCCAAGAATCTTAGAGTTTATTTTGCCCAAAATAGTGATTGGGTTCATAATTTTTTTTGCCAATTTTTAGATTAATAAAACCCTAATAGGATTAATTTTGGAACACATCTATCTACTGTGAGGGGGGTGAATAAGTATATTGATTTAAGATTAGTCATATAATACTATTAATGTAAATTAGAATGTATATGTAGAGATCACACACACACAAATAGACATAACACTCAATGTACATAGAAAACCCAATATGGGAAAAACCACAGTGAGAATAGCTATTAGTATCTACAATTCTAGTCTAGCCTCATAATCAAAACCTCACTAGTTACAATGTTTAAGGGAACCAACCATAATGTAACACCAATCCCCTAACTTACGAGCACCTAATCCCTAACTAATCACCAACTCAACGTTTTTTATGACACATACCAATAAGATCTATTCTGCAGCTACAACTCCAGATTATAAAATTGATTCAAAAGTGAATCCAATTCTACTTACAGACCTATTCTATAACTATGAATTAGTGTCAATTATTGTATAGTCTAGTGTCCCATGCTTGCAGAAGTCGTTGGCTATTTTGTTGGCCTTGTCTTTTATTATGGATAGGAGTGTAGTGTCAATTGCATGTAGGATGCATAGGATTCTATGTAGTTTGGAGGTATATGGCACTATATTTTTGTAGGGTAGGACTATTATTGCCCATCTATATAGGGATCTTTATAGGTTTACATATGAGGCATTTAATGGTAGATTGAGTGCAGTGACTTTATTGCATTATTTGGCCCATAAGCACATAGCAATTGTGCGATTAATTAGATTACATAAGCTAGAGTTGTCACCTCCACAACCATTTGGGGATTGGTGGATGAGTATATTGGCTATCCAGATTCTTGGGATGGATCATTATAGATGATTTTTAGATTGATTGGTGGCTTATTGAAATTATATGTGTATATGGCATTTGAAGATGCCTTGTATGTTTGCTTTCCAATTTGAGTTACATGTGCCCATGTCTATTATTTTATTAATCCCTTGGCCAATATTGTATGCTTCTTTCTTCTTACCTTGTGTACTTATTTCCTAATTGATTCTCATAGGTTTTCAATGCCATGATCCACATCATGCATTCTCCTACTTTATTGAATTCCTTGATCCACATCATTCATTATCTTGATTTCTTAGATTTCATGATGGAAATAATACTCCATCCATCATTGACAACTAAAAAATAACTAGACTTCTAGTTCTAGTTTATTATATTTCACATGATATTACATGGTTATATCTATCTAGGCATATCCATGTTGATTTAACAATCTCTCATACAAACCATGCTATATCCTGATATATATTATCGATTATCATTTCTATATCATGTAATTTTGTAACATAACACACTTTTAGGGATCTTTCTTCTAAGGGAAGTCATTGAAGGGTCTTCATTCATAGCCTCAAAAGAGGGGCAATAAATAGGGGTTTTGTCATAGAGATTAGAGCTCCTACCAAACAAAAAGTTTGTTTTCAGAACACTCAAAATAGTATTTAGACTTTAAACTAGGTAAAATATAATAGACAAACAATGAAAATTATTCAATAGTCTTTACAATTAGTATGAGACAAGAGTGCCCAGTTTGGACTACAACACCAGATAGTAGGGTGTCTTATTTTGGCATTCTTGTCTAAACAATGAAAAAACTAGATTTTCTAGAAACAGGTAGAAAGGTAAGCTCAGCAACAATTTTGTCACCTATAATTTAGTTTAGAATCAATAGCTTCAATATAATTTTTATTAGACAATCTAGATATAGGGGGTATCACACATTACATGATGGCTCTCACTTATAGTTTTAGATTAGATAGTTGGTATAACTTCTAGATCATAATCCATGTCATAAACACCAATGATTGGGGGCAAAGTGCATAGCATATTTTCTTTCTCTTCTTTATAGTTTATGGTATTACCCAAGCATTATCAGTAGTTGTGTGTTTTATTCCATCTTTAGATGGTTGGTATCATTTTTGAGTGGATTCCACATAAGCCTATTGCTTATTTTTAGTGTGACTTTCATACAAGCCTAATATCCACCTTTTTTAAGTGGTTAAAAGTGGCCTAGTTTCCGACACACATTTGGCTATCCACGACACATTATAATATTTTAGAATATTCATGGACTTTAGGAGTCATCTCGTATGACACACATTTCATACCAGTATTATTTCATATCTTCCCTTCATAGGGTACTGATGGATCTAAAGGAATAGTTAGCCTTTGTATTCTTGAGAAACATACTCAAAGGGATTGGACACTCAGTCTAAACATTGATTAACACATGCATGATCACATAGATTCACTTATTGGGTGACGATGGAGCTAAAGGGCCAGCCTTTACATTCTTGAACCTTTCTCAAGGGAATTAAGCACTCAAATCCATTCATGATATTACTTTTTTTATAGTACATATTTAGCACATAATCAACATCACTCGGCATCACAATAGGTTTTCTATTGGTTCACGTACCTGGCGAGGTGTATTCATTCTTTTTTCTTCCTCTCTCTTTTACCTAGCTTTTTTACATTTTTAATTTAGACATAACATGTCTACTAAGAATTGATCTACTCCTAATTTTATTTTATATATTTACATTTCATGATGTGTTCTCTCTATACACACCCAACATCACATAGATTCATGAGTTCACACTTACATGTAAGTTTAGGTATGCTTTCTAATTTTCCTTTATCTAATTATTTCGCTTTGTTGTATCACTAAAATAAATCATTACAAATTGTAGTCATATAAAATGTCAAAATTGGTAGCTTGATTGTGGCTTATGACGCTAAACCCATAGGTCCCTCTTACATACTCTCATGATCTCTATAAACACCATTTTACTTATTCCCAATCATTCATGGACTTTTGAAACCTAATTCCAATTTAGCCAAGCTATATTTCTCATGATAATTCCATCCCCCCAGGATAGGAGTGCCTAACATGTAATATAGCATCAAACCCTAGGGTGTCGTATTTTGGTGCTCCTATATAATTTCATTTTTAACTCCAACAACTATTTCCTTCTAGTTCCTATCATTCGTCTTGTTAGCCTAGTGTGAATACATTTGACCCATGAATAATAGATCTCTATAAAATCCCATTCAAAGTTCATTTAGAAGGTTGGCAAATATTAGAAAAGTAAGCAAGAATTCAATTAATACCATTGAGACAAATTTTCCTATTCTCTACAGATAACCATCCAATATAGCTACAAACATGTCCAAATCCTCACACCAATCCCTAGCCAACTCAAGCACACCCAGTTTAGAATTTTTTCATCCACATAACACTATTACATAAAGCACATCAGTGGGAGGACTACATATGGATTGATCCTTCTTTAGAGTATTGGTATGTAGGTAGCAATCTCACACAAGGCATATGGATACAAGTTTATTGCATATTACTCACACTAACCCTTAGTTTTATTTCTCATGTTTGATTAAAGCATAATGAAGTCTAGGGTTTAAATATTAAATCATCTCTATAAGGAGTTTCATAGACTTTCAATAGTTTATATATGATAGACAACCTCACATTGGGATAGTGAACAAAACCCAAAAAATGCAGGTCTTTGTGAGCAGTTTTGAGAAGAAAAACATAAAAAGACTATAACACCAAACCTTAAAGTGTCATTTTTTGATGCTCCTATCTTTTCACAAACTGAAAGTGAGATCCTGATTTGTGACATTTTCCTAATCTTGCATAGTAAATTCTAGACCCTGTCTCAACCATTTCATCTAATTTTCAGCTAAGTATCATGTTCTACATATTTATTGTTATTTATAGAAAGGCTAAAAATAGAAATAATTTATTCAAACTAGTAGTTAAATTATTACAATATTATTTACTGATTTAGTCAATTCATACGTTTAACTAAATTAGGAATAAGACTCCAATATTCTAAAAATAGTTAAATCATTTAGAATATTAGATGCTTATTCTTAATTTAGTTAAAGGTCTGAGTTGAATAAATCAGTAAATACAATTATAATAATTTAACTATTGATTTGAATAATTTATTTTTATTTTTAGTCTTACTATAAATAGAAATAAATATGGATAAATTAGAGTTATCTAAAAATTAGATGAAATGGTTGACATAGGGTCTATAATTTGTTGTATAGGACTAGTACAATGTCATAAATCAGGGTTTATATTTCATTTTGTGAAACGATAGGAATGCTGAAATAGGATACCCAAGGGTCTAATGTTATAGTTTTTTTTTGCCACTATTGTCGAAACTACTCACAAAGACTTGATCTTTTTGGGTTTTGTTCATTGCTTCTATGTGAGCCTGTTTATCAAATCTTGACTACTAAAAGTTTACAAAACTCCTTGTATTAATGATTTATTCTTCAAACCCTAGACTTCATTATGCTTTGATCAAACTTGTGAAAGAAGGAGGGACGGTTAGTGTGTGTAAGATGCATTGATTGTGTATCCACATGCCTTATGTGGGTACACTGTCTATAGACTAATACATTAAAGAGGGATCAAGCAATATGTAGTTCTCCCACTAGATGTGATTTATGTAATAGTGTTATGCATATGCAAAAAGGCTAAACTAGGTTTGCTTAAGGTGGCTAGGGACTTATGTGAGGATTTTCATATGCTTGTAGCTATATTATATGGTTGTATGTATAAAGTAGGGAAATTTGCCTCAATGGTATTCCTTGTATTCTTTATTACTTTTGTAATATTTGTCAACCTCTTCTAAATGAAATTTGAATGGGTTTTTATTGAGATCTATTGGTTGGGTCAAATGTATTTGCACTAGGATGACAAAATGAATAATAGGAACCAAAAGGAAATAGTCATTAGAGTTAAAAATGCAATTGGATATGAGTGTTGTAGTAGGACACCCTAGGGTTTGGTGGTATATTCCAAGTTTGGCATTCCTTTCCTACAAGTGTAGGACTTAGAGGGATATAATTAACATGGGAAGTACAACCTAACTGAGCTAGAATCAGGTTTTATAAGTCCAGAATTGAGTGGGAATAAGCAAAAAAGGTGTTTATAAGGGTCATGAGAGCACATAAAAGGGACCTATTGGTTGTGTGTCACAACCCACACTCAAGCCACCAATTTTAACATTTTATATGACTACAAACATCCTCTTATTTATTTCATTCAGGTAATATCATGTCAAGTTCCAATATTTATTTAGTGTAGTCTATAGAAGAAATCTTAAAATCATAACTTTATTTAAAAAAATAAAATAAAAATCCCCTAGTTAGTAACAAGAAACATGATTAAATAATTTCCAATAGGTCTCTATGAGATCTCATACATTCCATGATATTAAATTCATTAGCGAGAGTCTTCCATGATTATTTATCCATGACCATCCCCTTTCTTCTTTTAATTTATGTTCTGCAAAAGAGTTTCCTAAAAAATATTTATGGTTTAGAAAAAAATCCCTAAGCAAAAGGGCCCGATGTTTAGCACCTTTTCCTCTTGGGGACAATTAACATTGGTTTAAGGTGGATTGGAAGACCATCAAGGGACAAGACTACTTCTAGAAGGTGACCAAACATTGAAATAAATTACATGTGGTTTAAGTTTTTTGAGAAATATGGCTCTCAAAAGCTATCAGAGAGATACAATACTAAGGATTTTTAACATGAGTGCAACAGGATCCATTTGCTCCTTGAAGGAGGATTTTTAAATAGGTGGGAGTTAGTTTGGCATTGAATCCTTGTTTCTAGTAATTTTTTCTATTAGCCACATTTGTGTAACCATTATTAATATCTTCCAAATTTTATTTTTGAGATGATTCATATTTGACAAAGGGATTTGACCAACCCATAAGAGGAAAATCATGAATCCTATACAGGGGTGACTGACATTGAAAGTAAATTTTTGGTAAATTTTTTATCACCTTTCTATTAACTCATCAATTAGTTTTTTATTATGATCAGTATTGATCTTCTCTCTTAGTTTATCATCCTCTTATTTACCCCATTAATGTAATTTCATGTCAAGTTTGTAATTCCTTTTTGGATATTTATCTTTTAGTTCAACTCTTTTTTTGAATTTTAAAACTATTAAATTTCTATCTAATAGATGTTAATATTGATAAAAAAAAAAATTGTGTTTGATTCATTTCACAAAGGTAAATAAAGTTATCCAATAAGAAATATAAACTTTAGTAACTTTAATTATCAAGATCTAGTTACACAATGTGGGAAGGTTATTTTCACTCCTAATAAAAGGAAATAGGGATAATTCAAATGGAATAAATGAATTAAAACATATTTAATGGGGATGGTAAATTATGCCATGGAGATATATTGTATTGTTGAATCAAAACAAATAACTTATATAGATAATTAAAAAATGATTTTATAAGCCTTCTAAAGGTAGACTTTTTGATGACAATGAGGAAATGAATATTCATATATTTCACTAATGTACACTTTACACAAGTTTTATTTTGAATAATTAGGCTATATTTTTCATTTATTTGACGTTTTTATAATTTTATTCTTGGTCCATGGATGAATCCTCCCTAACATATAGTAGACTCTTCTTTTTGGTCAAATATTTCTAGGTTTTTTTTTGTTTTAGCTTTGGATACCTTTTGAGGCGATATATGATCATAATAATTGATATGATACATTATTATGTTCTTTGTATATGGTTTAGCTATCAAATCAAAATTCAATATAAAAATTGTTCTTACCTATATAAATTTAACGTGAATTTAAATATATGTAATGTGAAGTTCAATATATATAATGGAAAGAGAGAGAGAGAGAGAGAGAGAGAGAGAGAGAGAGAGAGAGAGAGAGAGAGAGAGAGAGAGAGAGAGAGAGAGAGAGAGAGAGAGAGAGAGTTTAGTTTTCTCGATTTTTTTCTTCTATAAACATTAAATTTATTACAAGTAAAAGTTTAAACCCTGAATTTAATGACTATAGAGGCATCATTTTTCAATATCATTTGTATCTTTTCTTAGAAATATATTGTTCATATGAGCAAATTTTTTATCAAATAGTTAAAATATATGTCATAAAATTTGTAATTTAAATTTATTTATAAATTAATTTATTATGTCAGTATTTATAGTACACTATTATGGTTTAAACTCAAATGTTCACAAATATTTTTAGATTTATAATTAATTTTCACCATGACACATCCAATGGAGTTTTTAAAGATAATATACGATGCAAATTTCACTCTACAAGAAGTTTAGGTGGGTATGAAATTTAAGTAATATATCAAAGTATTTTATCCATTGTTTTTAAATTCCTCACTATTAAATGCCCTGATTGTTTACAAACTGACTTTCCCTATTAATACTGGAGGAGAAACCCCAATGAAACCACCCTCTCCAATTACACTACAAATATATAGATCATATGATTTCATTTTTTTAATTGGTTATATGATAGTATGCATAAGTTTAAATTAGGATTGATTTTTTATTTTTTTAAATAGAAATTGAGGTTGAATTAATTCTATTTAATTTTTGTGGTTTCATAATTTTGTGACAATGGAAATTTATAATATTTCATGTCAAATCCCAAGGTAGAAGGGAAATTGACTAGTATGTCGAAAGAATTTTTTCTATTCAAATTAGTTTTATTCATATTATAATCCATAATTCATAATGTGTTTTAAAATTTTAGCAACCTATTAATAATATGATTAAAATTTATCAAACATGCCATAATTTTATTGAAGGGGCCTCAACTTATTTAAAATGGTATTTGGTTAAATGGACGATGCTTTGTCTCCATAAGCAAGAAGGAGGGTTGGGATTTCATTTGGCTTAACTAAATTGACAATATTTATGTCCTAAGATTTATTGGTGTCTTCTTCAATATCCATTACATCTTTGGGCATAAAAATTTAGAGCCAATTATGATGACAATAAACTTTCTGATCGAATTTTTTAGTTTGCCCTTCCCTCAAAAGGCTCTCATGTGCTAGTTCTTAAAATTGGTGAGTCTTTGATTAATAACAAGTTTCTTTGGATCACCAAGAATGGTAAAAATTCTCATTTATAGATTGATTATTGAGATGGTTATCCCCCTCCTTTTAAATAATATCCCCATTTTCATGATCTCATGGAATAGATACATCCTAAAGATTGGATTACGATTTCCATGTAATGAAAAAGGCCCAACAGAGACAAGGTGATGGAAATGAAATGGATTTCCCTTGAAGCTCGGTTGATTCAAATTTTATTGAAATCTAAAAGCAAAAAATTTCATATTCTTAAAGATAAAGATCTTTTTTTCTCAGATAAGGAAGACATATTGGCTTAGGGAGGACACTGTAATTGAATGTACACTATCACATATGGTTATTGTTCTCTTTGTCATCCTTCAATTCAGCCTCTCAAAAGGATTTTTGAACAACTTTGGAATAAAAATTTATGATTTAAATTTAGGTTCTTCATCTAGCTTCTCCTTTATGGAAGAGCTCTCACGGGAGATCAACTTATGAAAAAGGGATTTTATGGCACCTTTATATGTGTCTTATGTATAGCCTAGGAGGAAAATTTTTATCACCTATTATTTTCATGTTCCTTAATTACTGAGCAATGGCAATTCTTGTCATCCCATGGACATGTATTTTGCCTCAAATTCAACCCCTTCAAGATTGGAGCTGCATGTTATAATTTGATATATTTTTTAATCTAATTTTTTGGGTTGGGGTTGCTTTTATCTTATGGAATATGTGGAAGGAGTGAAATGCTAGAATTTTTAAATAAAGGACTACTGATAGTGTTAGGATTTCATATCACACTCTCGATAATATCACATAATCTATCATGCACTTGATGAAACACCCTAGGACACCTTCCTAGCATATGACACTCATTCTTCTGGCTCTTCACATTGTTTCTTATCCCCCTCACTCCTAGGTAGACCATAGTGGCAAGAGTTATTCCTTTATTCCAATACCACACTTTTACAAACTCCGTACAGATGGATATTTGAGGGGAAATCTTGGTTATGCCATCATTGGAGGCATTGGTAAGGATTTGGGTAACTCTATGTCTTTCTTTTTTCTATGAAAATTGATATTACTGACAACAATTTAGCTTAAAGGCAAGCTATTATGGAATGTCTTAAGTCTTCCTGGTAGGTTGGGTTGGATAACATCTAGTTGGTTTCTAAAAATAAGTTTAGGATGAAGTTAATTTCAAACCCTAGTTATAATAATTCCAAAGAATAGATAATTTGTATAATTCTCTATAAAATTCAATCATGTCAAGATAAATTTGACATGGATATTTATTTGGATACTCCTCTGGGTTTTAATATTTTTTTTGATGCACTTACTAATTGGGCTATTGAATAATATGAAGTGAAAGGATTTGATCCTCCACCCATATGATGGCCATCACAGCTAAGGAATGATCTCTTAAACATATTGGCCCTGTACAATAATAAAATTGATTGCTAGAATATTTATAAAGCTATCCTTTCTTTCTCAATTGGCTAACATTTTTTTAAAACATGAAATTGATAAATTTTCTTCAAATTTCAACATAATCTTGAAAATCTTGTTGAGCATCAAGAAAAAAAAAAAAAATGATGCTAAAAATAAAGAGATTGAGTAACAAGTAAAAATCCATAACTTTTACTTTTTCACTTTTTGAAATTGCTGTTTAAAATCTATCCCTAGTTTATGGAAATTTAATTTGGTAGGAGGTAGTTTTATACAATAAGGAACACATTATAGTCAAAGACATGGTGCAAGACAAATTTTTATTTTTGACTCAAAATGTAAATATTTCTATGAAAATGGCAAAAGGTTTTTTTTTTTGTCAAGAAATGAACATAGCTTGCATTAGGTGGAGGAACATAAACTTCGTTCCATAGATCAAAGAAAACTTGTAGAAAAAACCTTAAGTTCTCTAAAGGCAAGAAAATATCCATCTCAAAGGACAAACAAGTTGAAAATATCCATCTTGAAGGACAAACAAGTTGAGTACATAGAACATCACTCTCACACATACAATATAAACCAATAAACATAAAATTTCAATAGGAAATAATGTGGAATCACTTACAGGGGATGAGTTTCCATGAGGTATATGAAACATTTTCATATTTTTTTAATGTCATTTATGAATTTCCTTCCATTAATGTTGATGTCTTTGAAAATGAATAGGTTGATGTTGTGGATGTTGAAGTGTTGGTTTTGTTGACAACGATATTGGTATTGGTTTTGGTTTTGTTGATGATGATTTTGGTGTTCATGATAGAGTTTATAATATTTTTCTTAAATGTTTAGGCTAAGGTTAGTATTATTGTTGAGTATTTCATATTTTTTTAGAATGATAGTGTTGTCCATGTATTTTTAGGGAATGTTTTTTTTTTGGATACAAAAGGTTCATAATTATATTTTTTTACTCATGTATAAAAATAGATGAAGAATTAATTTTAAATTTACGATTATATACATGCTATTTAATTTTATCAATAATTTTTTATTCCAACATCTTTTCATGTTTAAAGTGGCTCAATAATTTTTTCCAATTTTCTC